>JAHWFO010061816.1:0-71053 GCA_023313115.1 Rhysida immarginata | reverse complement strand
CATTCATTCTTAATTATTTAACTTGCAAAGTTACCTGACGAGGTGGTGGGGTGGGGCATAATGTGTTTTAAAAATGTGTGTAATAAACGTTGACAAGACGCACGGTGACTGGATACGTACATGCAATTTTTTATTATTAATCTTAATCTTATCGACTACGACTACATCAACAAAATTAAATTGTTTGCACGTGCGTTGTTTTTCACAGTCTTAAATCGATAAATAAATAAATAAATAAATAAAATGTTTGATCGAACAGTTTTTTTTACAAGTAAAATGTTTTTTACACCGTTTTTTTTAAATTTTAATTAATTGTCTTGTAATTGTTTTGACAGTTAAATTAAACATCAATTTACATATTTAATTTTTGTGTTTATCCTGTGTTCATTTCGAGTGAATTCAGCCATTACACTTCTTTTTTGTTATTATTACGATTTCACGATTTTTTTATTTGTGTTTACTATAGATACTGATTTGAATTTAAGAATGTTGTTAATAATAATAATAATAATAATAATACTATTGTAGCAACAATGTATAATGATGTTAATAATAACAATAATTTTTTACAAAAAAAATTTGAATATTGTTTGAGATGTTAATTACATGACTAACCGAAGAGAGAATAACAAACTGCTTTTCCACACAAACTTTAATCTGCATGTATGTACATTTTGATTGCTCTGCGACTTTCTTTCAGCATGACTGATTTTCAATCGACAGTCGAACAGTGAAGTGTACATTTGTTAGGATGGGACGAAAGCAGCGCTTTCACAAAGCTCATCCAACCAGAATAAATTCCAAATGAAATACACTGAGGTAGTCAAGAAGCCTAACCAACCCAAGCGGTCTTCCATATTATACAAAAAAGAAAATAAGATTGACGATTGTCAGAAACAAAAAAACAAACGAAATAAAAAATACAAGGAGAAATAAGATTATCACATCTTCCAGTAGTCTGGGAAAGAGACGTTGCTAATATCTTCAAAATTGATGTCAAGAACGTGCCTCGGTTTACGATACTTCGTATGCCAGTTCATATTCATTGAGTTCTTCAATATCCCTTTCACAAGCTTATTGTCGTGAGTCTTCATCTTCTGTATCATAATCAAAAGGAGATCCTGTATAAACTTTCCGATATGGGCCATGTTTAAATCCAAGTGGATGGATTGGTTTTTCACCATCCTTCTGTCCAGCTGGGCAATGGTCCTCAGGGTAACATTCTGGAATGACTGTAGTTCACTCCATCTGGTTTTACAGATAGTCGCCCACGCAGGCATGCCATAGAGGAGTATGGTCCGGATAATCGATTTGTACAGAAGTAGTTTGTTGTCAATGCTGAGGGCGCTGTTGCGACCCATGAGAGCAATGATACTGTACTTAGCCCTCTTCGCTTTATTCAGAGCATAGGACACATGTTGGTTCCATGAGAGTCTTGAGTCAATGATAACTCCCAGATACTTGTAGTTGTCCACCCAGTCCAGTTTCTTATTGAACAGAACAAGAGAATCTGGGGGATGCTTGAGCTTCCTATTGAGGTACAAAGCCTTGCAATTTCTGACGTTAAGGTTCAACTTCCAGCAGTTAAACCAGTCTTCGAACTGCTTCAAGGCGCACTGCAGCCGAGTGATAACGTGAGCCGGCTGATGTGCCCATGTCATAATGGCAGTGTCATCCGCATAAAAATACAGATTACAATTATCGGGTTTCGGAAAATCATGTACAAAGTAATTAAATAGCACAGGCCCGAGGACAGAACCCTGAGGGACACCGGCCTTTACAACACGGGGTGTGGAAAGATCTTCTCCAACTTTGGCTTGATAGGATCTGCCGTCAAGAAAGGATTTCACCATCAAAATCAAATCGGCAGGGAACCCGTCTCTGATCATTTTGTAGACAAGGCTTTCATGCCACACTTTGTCAAAAGCTTTACTGACATCGAGAAATACCACCCCACAGTACCTGGATAGGTTCAGGGGGGTGCTCAGGTCTTCAACGAGCCTCCATATCTGCATCGGACAAGAGTGGGCAGCACGAAAGCCAAACTGCTCTTCCCGAAAAAGGTCATTTGCTAGACAGTGATCTTGGAATCTGACGAGGATCGTTCTCTCCAACACCTTGGACAAAGTGGGTAGCAGGCTAATAGGTCGGTAACTCGCCGGAATTGCAGGATGGATTTTCCCCTGCTTGGGGATACTCAACACAATAGATTTCTTCCAAGCCACAGGGAAATAAAAAAATTTCCAGCAGTCGCTAATGATATTGGTGAGAAAGTCAATAAATTTCTTTGGGAGATTCATAAGGGCGTTATTACTCACTTTGTCTTTTCCTGGAGCCTTCTTCTTTTTAAGTTTACTTATAATGTTGGCGATCTCTCCAGTCTCGATGTTGTACTTCGTTAAATGCTGCGGGACTTCATCAAAAATGACTATACCTTCTTCCACACGCTGAGACATGATTTGGCTCTCGGGCTTATCGGTGATAGGAGTAACAAACTGCATTTCCAGTGAATCTGCAATGACTTGGGCCTTGTCCTGATCAGTTTGGACATAGTCACCTTGTAGAGTACGTAGTGGAGGAAGCGTATCATTCTTCCTCTTCTGTAAAGCTCTGACCATACTCCAAATGGAATTGTCGCGAGCCGACAAGCTTTTGAGTTTTTCATTCCATCTAGCGTCGTGAGGCTCTTTTATCTCCTCTTGAACTCTTCGTACTAACCTGCTGTACTTGGTTTTGAGCCAAGGTTCACGATAGCATTGCCATAGTCTACGAGTCCTGTTTTTTCAGCAATTAGGCGTTGGATTCCAGGAGTGAGTTGGATTCGATGAGGAGGTTTATTCTCTGATGGATACTTACTAGCTTCTTTGGCACTGTTAATACATCTGGTGATGTCTTCAACACGTTGATTGATGTCCTCTGTACAGTAAGCAACGTCGGGATGGCAGCCATATTCCTTAAGAATATCTTTGTAGAGCTTCCAGTCTTGATGATGTATCAGTTCCTCTCGGAAATTTATGTCAACATTGTCAAAGTTCAACGCCACAGGCTTGTGGTCAGAAGAAAGGTCATCAATCGTGAAGATATTGTACGGTTTGAAGAAACCCTTCAAGAGCGAGATGTCCAAAACGTCACTACTAGGGGAGTGGTCGCAGTAGTAGGTGTCCTCCACAGGTCCAGCAGCGATGATATCATCTCTACCTTGTATGTACCTATAGAGAATCATGCCGTTGTAATTATGCGTTCTGGGGTTCCAGCTTGGGTGTTTGGCATTCAGGTCACCAGCTAGGACGACTGGAGTGTCACCACTGAAGAGTTCATCAAGCTCACTAATGTCAAGATAATGTTTAGGTGAATTGTAGAGCACCACGAACTTCACTTCACCACAGGAGACGTCATTGATAATGATGGAGGCCGATTCCATACCTGCATAATACTTGGAGTCTAATACTTGGTGTTGAATTCCCTTCTTAATGATGATCGCAGCGCCCCCAGAAGCACATCTTGCAGTATTTGAAGCCATTCGATCCTAACGGTAGCTTGAAGTCTTGGCTTGGTTTGAGATGAGTTTCACAAAGGAAAGCAACGTCGATGTCTTGCTTTAACAGAAAATTGTGAAACTCGATACGCTTTCGGGGAATGCCCCTAGCGTTCCATATCACGCACCGAAGTTCACCTTTGTTGATTACAGTATAACGTTGTGCAGCCATACTAAAATTAGTTGGTCGTAAGGAGCTCACTCAACTATGGGTAACTTTTGCCTAGATTAGAAAACAGATGAAAGATACGTCCTAATTGCTTATACATACCTGGTAGGTCGTTGATGTTGAGGCCTTTATCTTCCGGCGTAGACACAGCAGTAGCATAGGATTTGCCTACTATCACTTTAGAACTAGGCATCCTTTGAACCTGGGGGTATTTTGGACATTTCGTGTAACTTGAAGTGTGCTGTCCACCACATCTGATGCACTTTGGGGGGGTCTTGTCTTTTGATCCTGGGGCAATCTCTTGATTGGTGCCCCTCAGCACATTTATTACAACGAGGATCTTCCGTGCAGCCCATGGATACGTGTCCGAAGCGCAGGCAGTTGTAGCACTGTAGTGGCTTCTTGTTCCCTCGAAAGGCTTCCACTGTTACTGCAAGCGGCCCAATACGTGTTATCTTTTTCAATGACTGGTTGTGTTCGGAGTTCGGGAGCAGAACCAAAACCATCGGCATATCAATGGATCCTTGGGCTTTCCTCAAGCGAATTAATTTTTCTGGGAAGTAGTTGGCTCTTTTTAGGTCTTCTTGGAAGTCATCGAGGTCATACGTAATATCCACATTACGTATCACGTATTTCAAGACCTTCTCCGACTTCAGTTGATGATGCTGAATTTTTAAGATATTATTAGACTTAATTCCAGAGACTAACCTGTTGTGCGTTTCTTCGTCTTCACATTTAACTTTGACGGTTTCAGCTCTGCCTGTATGAACGGTGATCTTTTTCACTGGAACATGCTTCTCGAGCTGAGTTAAAATCGTCTTAAACGGGATGCCATGAGTCCGCACGATAATCGGCGGTACATACCTCTTCGTAATTTTATGGTCTTCATTAGCCGAGCGACCTTGTCCATTCTTCAGATTCCTCATTCTAGACGCGCTGACGACTTCTTCGTTTACTCTGGAGACGGTCTTTAGGTTATCGATCCTCGTGCCTTTTCTGAATTTTTTATTAGTGACACCAATCCAGGGACTGTCACCCACTTCTTCATCATTTCCGTCAGAGTGACTTCTCTTACAGCCACCGTTTGTCGAACAGTCACTATTTTCTATTATATCCATAGACTCCTTACTATTAGAAGAGGAAATAGTTTTTAAGACATTACTTACCTTGCTGTTATCAACTGGATTATCTTCCGTGGAGTTTGTTGCCTTCGGAGTCCTGGAGCATTTCCCAAAGGCTTCCTTAAGTTCGCTTATCTTGTCAATAACATCTCTACGAGAGTCCTTAATTTCCTTATTGATACCTTCGAACTTCTCCTCAAAACGTTTGTGTAGGGATTCGACTTTTTCCTCCAGTGCACTATACTTAGCGTTTATTTCATCCCGGAGGGCTTCTAACATTTCGTTGAACACTAGGTCAAATGCAGCAAACCTAGCATCCAAGCAGGCATCCCGGTAGGCCTTTTCGCAGGACACCGTTTTACCATCCGCCACTAGCAAATGCTCTTTAGCCGACTTCAAATTGGTTAATTTGGACGAAGCCATCATATATAAATGTATAGAACCAGGCGGGGGGAGTAACCTCGCAGCTAGGTGTTTGCTAAAGAAGCCGTCCTAAGAAGGACGCACCTAGCTCTAAGAAAAAAGAACAAGTCAGGTTTGCGAGAAAATTAATTCTACGCCAGGGACCTGCTCGTGAATGATTTTCAATACACTTACATTGATATTTATACAGTATAAAGGCCAGTGGGGAAATTGTAAAGAAAACAGAATAAGTTAAGGGCCAATGAGAGAAATTTTCCGGTATTATTTAATAACCTTCAACAAGGTTGACCAATCCGAGAAGTCCATGGGACCTCGATCAGAGTTCAGGAGTTCACCAATCCTTTTCTTTCTAATTTCCTGGGTTTTCAGGAAGTTGAGGTGACTATTGCAAATCAGTCATGCTCAAAGAAGGTCGCAGAGCGACTGAAATGTACATGCATGCGGATTAAAGTTTTTGTGGAAAAGCAGTTTGTTATTCTCTCTTCGTTTATTTATCATCTCATCTGCAGGTGTAGGTTATATTTTTATGTGAATTACATGGGAGTTTCATTATAAAAATCATGATAATCGTTAATAAAAAAACCTGATTAAATAATTTTTTTTACAAGTAATACTTAATCACTGGGTTAAAAATGCAAAGGGTTTTTGATTTTTTACATCATATTGTTCAAATTTTAGGGAAAATTTTTACTTACCAACATTTAAAAAGTTATTTATATATAAAGATATGCTCTATAGTTTGTTCTTTTAATCCCCACGTAATTTATTACCCTTTTGACTTTTTTTTAAAAATAAATTATTACTACTTTTTGTTTTAATTGGATTTTGCTCATTTGAATTTTGATAATAATGGTAATTTCATTCTTTTTTACTGATTGCAAATTTGAATGAACCTCAGGTTCTGTGTAACCATAAGGGTAGCTTATGGCTAAATTGTCCCCTTAGCAAAACTTTTTTCATTCATTGTCTGGTAAATTTTTACTGTGGGTTTATTATGTAGCATTGCGTTTATTTTATCTCGCACGAAATTTAGTGAAATTAGAATGGTGAGCTTTGGTTTCTCACTCTCCCACTGACATCTAACGAGATCCTCGATGGCATCAGGTTCCAAAATCTCACTTGCGCTATGTGTTAATGTAAGTCCTTTTATATAAATAAATAAAAATCATTAATATTTATTTTTTTTATTAAAATCTTTGTAGAGATGTAAGAAATTACTCAATTTGTAGGGCGTGCAGCTGTTCAAGTTTTTGCTGAATGAAAGGTTTTTGAATTTATTTTTCATGTGTTTTTTTTCAATCATCATACATATTAGAAAATTATAAAGATGTATGATTGTTGTGTTAGATAGCAATTCTTGTTGCTAAAACTGATACTGTCAATATGAACAGCCACATTCAGGACATGATTCCACGCTCTGTGACTGAATATAACTCTATCGAAACGGTTAAATGCTGATGAGAGATGTTGCCGAGACTGTGAAGAGAGTTCCTCTTTCTCTCAATCCATTTATGAAGTATTATTTAATAAAAACAGAAATAATTCAATACTCATAGTTTTCTTTGATATTCTAAAATGTTAAGAATGCAATGTCGAATTTTCTTGGGCAAACCCAATTACACACAAAATTTCATTGCAAGCATTTTAAAGAATTCTTTTCGTTATTCCAAAGTGAATGTTTACTTTATTAGCTCTAAGGATTTTTCATGTCTTCTTCTTTATATTCAAATTTAGATATTACAAAATTTCATCAAACAAACAGCCTGAGCAACGCCGGGCGTATGAGCTAAGTTTATGTACATAAAAGAAAATCACACTTTGAACAAATTTTTCTTGTTACATTGGATGAAAGAAGAACTGTCCAGGATTATGTATCTCACTTTTCAAATGCTGAATGTGCAATCTCCAGATGACATGACACAAGTAACACTCTACACTTTCTCTCGCGTACGCGAAGGTCCAGGATTATTGTCTTTACAGAAACCACTGAGCACTCTCCAAAATGGAGAACGCTTTCTGTCATGTACGAGAAATGTTTGCCATGTTTTCGACAATGACTAGCTCAGCCTGTATCGTTAAAATATTTCACCTCTCTTCTTTCACGAGAAATAATAAATTGCTCAAATTGTGGTATTTTTTGTGTACAGACTGTAATCATTAACTTTTTACAAACTTAACTTGATATTTTATAGAAAATTAAATAAATAAATATATATAAAAAGCTATATTTTTGTTCCAGGACAAATACTCTAACTAGGAATTGCCGTTAACCCCGGGACTCATTCAATATGGATAGTTCAGAAAATAATGAACCAGTTGATTTTTTTGAGAAGAGAGTTCGAAGAATAGTTGTTGAGGAGTTAAAAAAAGAAAAGTTAACCACTGAAAACTTTCATCTGGGAATATTAATTAACAAGACACTGCATCCCGCACGCCGTCTTTTTTGCGCAATAACGTTACTCTGCTGCATTTCACTTTGCATCTACCAGTGCTATGATAGAGTTAATTATTTTCTTTCTGAACCAGTTGAAGTTATCACTTATATTGGAACTAAAGACTTTCCATTGGACAAATTACCTAATATAACAATTTGTTCACAAGCTTCTCTTTTAGTTAATAATATGAAGAAGCAGCTTGGGAAATGCAGATATCAAAACGATTCTGATTACAAAAACTCTTTTCCTAACTACGGAATAATGGAATATAATAATATAAGTGGTGCAATAGAATTTGAATATCACGTAAGTATAATGTTGAATATATTTTTAGATTCTTCCTCTTGTTTCATTGGCGCATTGTTTTAACCTTTGTCCATGAGCCGTTGACATATCCCTTTCATTTATATAATGGGAGATATTCTTGGCAATTGGCCCTCCCCAACCTCTTATCTATATACTTTTTTGCTTTAAGGTTTTATTTTATCGATAAGTGGAAGGAGTCCATGATCATTACCATACCAAAGCCTGGTCTAAATTCAGCTCCCGCTGTCAGATACATACTTATAAGCTTACATACTTATGCTGTCAAGTCTTTGAACGAGTCATTTTGAAGAGATTTAACGAGTTCTGTGTGGCGAACAATCTTGTTCGTGATGCGTAGCTACATAATAAACTGCAAACGCAGAACAACTTCTCGTCTAAAATGAGATCATAAAGACAAGAGTGTGGAATGGCGCAAATATGATATCTCGTGGAAGGATGAATTCAATAAGGTAATATGAACTGACGAAAAGATTCGGCTTTCACTCAGATCACTCCTGCCAAATCCAGATCTGGAGGCTTGTTGCAGATCTAAACACCCCTCTTAAATGTACTAAGTACGATGGGCTTGTTTTCTTCATCAGGCTTGGCAAAACGGCCTCATATACTGTAGAAGATTTTTAATTTAATTTTCCTGACGATCTGATTGCTTGGATTGGTTCCTTTGCTGTCGAACAGCATATTTCGTGTCAAAGTTGGCTGCTCCATGTCTAACCCTTGTGACGTCAATGCTGGTCTTCCCCAGGGCTCTGCCCTGGCCCCTGCACTGTTCAACTTTTATGGGCCCTTCGACGCGTCCATTATGACTAGTGCCCACAATCGCGCTCACGTCATATCTCGGCTACAAAATGCCTTACAACAGTACGAAAAATAGTTTGCTAACTAGAGACGCAAACTTAACGTTGACAATTGCAAAAACTATATTCATTACGAAGAAATCATCAAGTGCTCTCTGGTAAAGAGCTCGAATACGTGAAAAATTACAAATTCCTCTGTGTGATGGTAGATGCCAAGCAACGAGGGTAGCCCAGATACTAAGGCACCACAATTTTTTCTTCAACAATTATTTATTGAATACAATGAAACTTATACACACGAAAGAATGATGTTTCTTCTATACACCCTATTTTTCCACATTATCTCTGTCCCGTTCTGTGGCCTTCCTCCAGCGAGACACAAGGGCGTGTATGCCCTGACGGTACCAGTCTGTTCACGCAGCCATGTCTTCAATGTGCGAATCACCTCTTCGTCATCCTCAAAATGTCTTCTACGAATGGCATTCTCCAATGGCCCAGACAAGTGAAAATCAGAGGGTACTAGGTCAGGGCTGTAGGGTGGATTGGGTAAAACTGTCCAACCCTGTTTTGTATCCTGGTATCCTGGATCACTCACTCGTTATCAGGGGTACCCTCAGGTTGCTGTGTTCCGACGTCCTCAAACTGGTATGAGGGCGTGCGTTATCGTTGTGAAGCAAACAATCAGCTAGGTTGTTATGACGTACAAGTCGCTTCTTGATTTTCGTTAATGTTTTCACATATGCCTCAGAATTAATGGTGCTGCCTTTCGGCAACACATCAATGAGTATGACACCATCACAGTCCCAAACACAATGATCATGAACTTACCAGCAGAAGCAGTTGCTGTGAATTTTTTCTTCCGTGGAGAGTGCGGATGATGACATTCCATCGAGTGTCGTTTTGTTTCGGGCTCAAAAATGTGCACCCAGGTTTTATCAGTTTTCACAATCCGGGACAAGAAAGCTTCGCCCTCAGCTTCAAAACGTTGCAACAACTCAGAAGAAATGTGTTTTTTTTCAGAGCTTGTGTTCCTCCGTAAGACAGTGCGGAACCCAACGTGAACACGTTTTTGTGTAATCAAGAGCATGGATGATTTCACCCAAACTTCATTTGCTGATTGACAGCTCCAGCACAAACTGCCGACTTGTTCTGCATCGACCGTGGTGAATGAGCGCATCAGCACGCTACATCTTGTCAGGTGTGACAGCCGAGAATAAACGCCCCAACCGCGGCAAATCTTGGAGCTCTGCCTAACTGCTTTCTTATGGCTTCACCCTCTGTGCCCAGCAACTAACCGTACTTCTGTCAACTGCTGATGCTCCATAAACGTTTGTGAATGTTTCCGACCGTTTCTTGCTCCGCAGTGAGAAATTCAATGACGACACGCTGTTTGTAATGTACATCGCTTACAGGCGCCGTGTTGTTCCATTGCTGCACGTACGCTATCTGTTGGTAGAAATGGAAACTTTTCGCTTACACTCTGGAAAACTTCAAGGAATGCATATCTCAAGTTTTGCATTCGTACCTTTGTTGGGGACGGAGAAAAAAATAGTGGTGCATTACTTTCTACTCTACCCTTGTAAATAAGGGTGACCAGGTCTCTTATGCGACTAAGAAGGTTAAGACCGCAAAGTTCACTCTGGTTGGTTTTCTGAGGTGAAACGGTGCACTTGGAAGAGATAGCAAATTTTTGCTTTATAAAATGGTAATCCCAACCATTCTTCTCTATGGCAAGCCTGTCTGGGCTACAATATGCAAGTCTAGATAGAAGGGTCTCCATCCCTTCCAAAACGTTGCCCTGATGATCAATGCAACCACGTTCTGGAGTCGTTGAAGAAGCTGCTTCCGAAGATAAAGGACTCTGACAGTCGTAGTTCCACAGACATCGTAGGCCTCGTCACTTCCTGGATGTCAACTTTGACAAGATCCAAAAGCCATCTTTTCAAGCTACTGGATCTCCTAGCTCCTCGTGTTCCTCGTTAATCAAAAATCAGCTTTATCGTCCTGATAGGAGGGTCATTTCCAAAAGCAATACATTTGTAGGTAATTGGAACAATCTCCAAAAGTTAAATTATAACTCTAAATTGGTTAAATAATAATAACGCAATCAATGCAACATCCATTCTAAGAAAACTCCGAAAAACAGGTATTCTAGGTGATATAACGGAACTTTACTTAACTTCTTTTTGACTTGCCAACGGATAAAACTTGCCAACGATATAAAATGATATCCATCTTCACTACCGGGGAACATCACTGGATATTTTACACTCAAGTTTATCTTGCCCTTGATGTAGAAGCTCTTATACTCTCTTGCTTTATTCGAAACTCCCGTTATCCAGTTGTTTCCAATGCCCGTATAGCCTTTTCTGATTTAGCAGCAGAGTTTCCAAAATATTCACATTCACACAGAATATATTCAAAATGTATTTTTATGAAATGTTTTGGATCTGCTGTGCTACCAAATAAGCTAGGTAATAACCCCGGCGTGGCTCTTTGTTTTTCTGATTAAATTTTCAAATATCTTAAAAATAAACAGATGAAAACGGTTAGAACTAATATAGTAAAAATTCTTAATGAAAAATTTTCAAAAGCTCTCCAAGTATGCCATTGCTAGCCTAAATAATTTCTTGTTGTTAAGTACTAAGAACTCTCAATTCTAAGAAAAGCCTGAGTAATAAGAACTGTATGTATTGTTACAAATTAAACCTTATTTATATACTCGTCCATTCAATACCACCCTATTATAGTTTGTGCTTTTCCCTTGGACGAGTATGGCAGGGAAAGCACTGCTTCTGAACCGCTGGTTTCGTTTTTTCCTTGCGCTGTTTGATTGTCGATTGTCGTTTTGTTTTTTTGTTTGTTTTTATATACTTTTTACGTTTGACTTTAAGCGCTGAAGCTAGTACATGGTTCCCGAAATACGTATGCGGTATTTCAATTCTGCTTTTTGATTAGAGGTTTCTCCTTTTTTGGAAGTTTCCCAAAGATAAATCTTCTGAAAGCGTAAATTCAGTTTTATCTTTCTGTGATTAGGTCGTTCTTTTTATTTTTCGGCAGAAATTTCTGTTTTTTTTACTGTGGCTATTTTTTTCACATTTTATAGAAAGAAATCAAAAACAAGATACAAATGGAGACAGTTTACACAATGCGGGGTACTTGCGTTACTTTCAAATTTGGTAAGTTGAAGTAATTTCGTACCAATATTATTAAGTATTAAAGCTAAACTAAATTTGCACGCGTTTTATGTCAGGATAGCGTTTACCAAACCTAAATGGAAAAATAAGTGATATCTTAAGTCATACAGGAGGAATGAATGAAAATAAATAGTACAGGCGGCATGGCGCAGGCCTATCACCAAGTCAAGAAACTGATTTAAAAAAGAAAAAATTTTTTGCTGTTGGGAGAGGCGGTGGAGGCTTAAGATCTTAATTACTCCAAAATGGCTCTTCGCAACCAAACAGTTTCTTTTGAAAATAGGTTCGTCTCAATGAGAGGAGGGCGTTCATGTCGTTTGGGTCGACGACATGTATGCTTCTGTCATTTCTTCATTTTTAGAAAAACTATTATTTTTTCTAAAATGGCTTAGCCCATTTCCATGAAAAATACGGCAATGCATAGTTCAAGATCCACCTAAGTACGAATTAATTTTTATTCAAGTGTAGAACAGAAAATGCACGAAATCATTCCTGTTTATTACTTGCCATACCGGAAAATTGAATACAAGAATGGTGGTACTGAGCCCCTTCTTCAAATGATACTAACACAAGTGGTACAAGCTATGGATAATGGATTGAATCCGTTCATCCTATACCTGGATCTAACAAAGGCATTTGACTCTGTTCATCATAATCTTTTATTATTGAAACTACATAATGCTGGAGTTAGAGGCCTGACTAATGTCTGGTTTAGATCATATTTGCTGGGAAGACCTGTTGTCATAAAAATGAATGATATAATTAGTAACTCTTGATTCCTGGAGAGAGGTGTACCTCAGGTCACCATTTTAGCTCCCATTTTGTTTAACTTTTTTATTAATAATATTTTTTATATAAATAGTGCTGGTTCTATTTATTGTCTAGCTATTTTATATACTAATGAATATTCTGCTAATTTAACTGATGTGAAAAGTGACCTTAATTTGATATCCAAATGGTTATTCGATAGTGGATTATGCCTTAACCCAAGCAAATCTAAATTCCAAATATTTTCTTATTATGATATTTATTCAAATCATAACTCTATATTCTTCCATAGTTATTTATGTAGAAATAGCTGTACAAATTGTGGTGAGATTGAAAATGTTAGTCGTTTTAATTACTTGGGTATTATAGTTGACTCTTGTCTTAGTTGAAAATATCACTGTATCTCCTTATATAAGAGACTAAAACATATTGGCTGGACATTAATACATTTAAAAATATATCTTCCAGTGTCCCTAATGAAATTATCATATGCTTTCTTTTATTTCATTTTTCAATATGGAATAAAGCTATGGGGCGGCACATATAAGACTCATTTATATAAATTAAATAATTTTCATAATTACATCTTAAAAGTTGTATTTGGGCAGAAGGAATCCCTTTTTTATTTAGAGTTAAGGAGAATCTATATTTACAAAGTTGCCGTATCGGTTTTAAAAGAAGAAAAACTAGTGTTGGATACTCAATTTGTTCATACCACTAGGTTTTCTTTAACACGTCCAACTATAGTACCAAAAATAATTCACACTTTCGCAGTACATCAATATTTACTTTTATCCAAAAAATTATTCAATAACATCCCGATGGAAATAAAAAAGAATTCTATAAACGGAAACTGTAAATTCGCTATTAAAAACTGGTTAAGCACACATATTGATATTGGTATCATGTTTCCTTTTCCTATCTAACTAAATCATATTGTTAGATACAAATATAATTGAAAATGTTTTTCTCTATTTGTTATCTATTGATTGATTTCCTTAAGAAATCCTAGTATAAGCTTTTGCTTTTTTGGATTTCTATTGTTATTAATTTGTATATCTTAGATTTTTTATATTGTTTATACTTATCAATAGGCTTTACACTCTGCTGTATTTGCAATGTTTTGTATGAATGATGTATAAAACTTTAAACTTAAAAAACTTTAAACTTTAAACAATTAAATAAAATCACTAAGTACCGCTCTGATCATTCCATCCCGCCCATACATCGATTAAAAGTAAAATAAGTTGAAATGGTCACTTTACACTATGCATATCTAATGAATTTGTATTTTTAACAAGAGCTACAATGTCTTAAACACCTATCAATGTATAACAGAGAAACTGGCTGAAAAGTCAAGATAGCCACTTTTAAAACATGCATATCAAAAATATGGAGTAGAAAATTGCGTGTAAGTGAGTGGAACCTAGATAATTTATTCCCGTGACGTAACTCAAGTCACGTTGTTCTACCAGCATATAATCTAAAGTAATTGTGTAAATTTTTTTCCACGGAAGCTATGTATAAACATCGAAAAGTTGTTCCGGGGGGGGGGGGGGAATTATATTTTTTTCCCATCTGGTTTAACAGGCAGGGTCAAAAAGTATGCATCTGTGAACCACTTTTTGATAATTATCTTGATCACTTTTCTTCAACCAGCATTTTCAATTTGAATATTTTCGACCATAAAGATATTCTCTTGTAATCTTGGACGGATGGTTTATCTTACAGGACGACCACTAGTAATGATATAAAGCCAAAGCGACTCTTTCAGCACTTAATAAAGTTTGAATCAGAAATAGAATAATACCTCAAATCTTTTTCTGGTTGAATTGTTAATCTATGTGTCATCGCGAATGCTGACTGAACAATTATTTCGACATCCTGTAAAGTTGAAATTTATTGAATGTTTTGACTGAATTTATATTCCATTAGATAAATGTCAAATGGGAGCGACTTCGTGAGTTTGTTGTCTAAACGTGATTATTCCAACGTACGATGATGCATACTTTAATTTCCCCCCCCCCCCAGTTTTATGCTATAGTTTCCTTTATGCAAACAGTGGATTTCTTCTAAATCGGAGACGCCCTACATATTATATTTGGAAATATTTCTCTGTCTATCATGGTTCAAAAGAGAGTTTTCGTTACATCTCAGCGCTAACACAAGGGGCGCTGGGAATACGTTTATTCAATCGGGCACGTCGCTTTCTTATAGACAGATCTGATTTTTATGGCTCTATCAACTTTTGTTCTAAAGTTATTTTACTATTTCGGGAATTTCCATTATACCTATTATATGTGTAATTAATGTGCGTATAAAATCTTCGAAAATGAACCTTGGCACGCAATTTTTTGGCTAATATTGGATATAGATGCTACCTATAATAGTTTTGGTTCGGAATTTTATTATCACTCCGTGATGTTCTCTAGCCAGTGCCTTTGCTTGCATGATAAGCAAAACCTAGTGGCCGAAATTTGAAATAACTTTTAATTGCAAAAATGTCTTTCTCATGGTCTATATAATGTACATTCCAAGTTTCATCAAATTGCGATCAGCAGAATGGGCTCTAGAGGAGTTTGAGTAGTGTAACCTAGATTATAACCAACCTGTACTTAATTTTCATAATCAGATATATCAAATTTTTAATGGAACTTCTCAACTCTGGTTAAAAGTGTATTTTAAAAATCGTTATCATTTTACAGGAAATCAATATGAAGATTTTCTTGAATCATTTCTGATTAAAGTACAAAAGTTTCATTTTTGTTACGCCACTTCATTGTCAGTGAGTATTATAAGTAGGAATTAATTATAAAACCTTAATATACGCAAGTAAAACATGATTGGTTATAAGTTGAAAATTTAAAAATTTATTTATCTAATTTCTAGTGTGTAAATAAATAATTGTTATTATTCAACACTTTTGAATTACCTTTTTAATTAACAGATATTGCTAGATCAGGTAGATTTTCATTTTGCTGAACCACCGTTACTCGTTCAACACCGCGGCCTCGTTCATATTTCCTTTCACAGAATCATTCAGGTAAATATTTCATTTTCAGGTCTCATTAGTAATAGCAGTGGGAGGGTAACCAGAAAGAAAGGTTACATCTGTGAGTAAGAGAAAGGATCGACATTACCTTGTCAGCATAAACTTTTATAAAATTTGATAATAAGTTAAACGGAGAAATTTTAGCTCAAGCCTGCCTATAAAAACGTCGATGTTCTAAAAAGCACAATTCCAATCGGCCAGCCATTTTGATAAGAGAGTTGCCACAGTTTTGGCATGTACTTTTAAAATATCGCACTCGTATGACTTCGCACATTTAATTTATATCACTGTAACGTTTTTTAATTATCCCTCCTCATTGAGGTGGATTAAACAACAGGCCTCTAAAAACACGTATAAATAAACAGCTTATTGACAAGCTCATCTTAAGTTAGAAACCACTTGTTTGTGTCTAGAGAACATCCATCTGTTTATCATTTTTCGAGAAACAAACTTCCTGCCATCTATTCACCCTGAGTACTTGAGTTAACTCTTCACCTGAGTATGCTTTTGTCCATGAATCTTATGCACACACTCTTAGGGAACAACGCCTCTACCTAATTAAGTGGCCAGCCAGGTGGCCGAGAGGGCTAGGGCTTTCTAGTTCGAATGCCGCCGTGGGCATGATGTTTGTGTTTGTCCCGGACTGCATACAGATATAACTTGTGTAAAAGGCGCAAAATGACCTTAGTAGTCGACGCCAAAATTTCTAGACCCCCCCCCGATAATTAAGTGTTAATTAATGTGCTTTTGTTTTGAATAAACGCGCTGCATCATTGTGAGACCGTACAGATCTACTTATTACGTACCGAAAGGTGCTTTATGCTATCAGTGTGGGGAAGCATGTCTGTCTGTCCGTAACTCTAACTCCTCCGAGACTAAGAAAGATTTCCAAAATCTGTTTTCGTCAGTCGATTAATATGGCTCATGGCACGAACCAATCACAAATATTATCTAAATCGGTTAATTAGCACGAATGGAACCTCTATTTTCCCACCTAGCAATTTTCAATGGAAAGTTACACTACCCTATCAAAAGTCATGGGACAACCCTGATTTGCATGAAAATGGGACATTCCTTTGCAATTTCACTGTTGGCATTCTTCTCAGCACTACATAGGAGAGGTACCATTATGAAATGATGCTTGCGTGAATGCCGTAAGAATGCCTCAAAGAAAAGAGCTTTCAGACTTCCAAAGAGGTACAATTGTTGAGTGCCATCTTGCAGGCAAAACTGTTAGAGAGACGTCAACCCTCCTAAACATCCCGAAATCGACCGTTCACAACGTCATCCAGGCATGGAAAGAGAAAGGCGCCACAAGTGTTCAGCCTAGGACTGGAAGGCCCAAGATCATGTCCGCCAGAGACCAAAGGACTCTTCGTAAAGTGGTCACTCACTGCAAACCGTCAAACATCGCTTGATAGACTGACAAGATCGTTCATAAATTCGACTGAAACAACTGTGAACACACTGACTGTTCGCAGGGAACTGCATGCAATGGGTCTTTATGGCAGAGCGGCAGCTCAGAAACCTCATGTCAGCACCAACAACGCAGCGAGGAGATTGCAATGCTGCAAAGAGCGACGACGTTGGAATCTGTATCAATGGCGAATGGTTGAATTGAGTGATGAGTCTCGCTCGCACCATCTGGCAATCGGATGGACGGGTTTGGGTATGGCGAATGTTATCTGCCAAGCAGTGTTGTGCCCACGGTGAAGTTCCGCGGAAGGTCGGTGACTGTGTGGGGGTGCTTTTCATGGTATAGGTTGGGTGCAATCGTTTCTGTGGACAAACATCTAAACGCAGAACGTTACCAGGATATTCTGAACACAGCACTCCCATCTCTCTGGCAGCACTTTGGCAATGGCCCTGTTCTGTTTCAGCATGATAACGCACTTGCCATCGAACATCTGTGGGACGTGTTGGAACGTCCATTGCGCGCTTAGGCGGAACGCCCGAAATCTGTGACCGAACTGTCCAAGACACTTACGGCAGAATGGCAAAAATTATAATATGTATATTTTTAGTTTTTCTATTAAACTAATGTTGTCCCATGAATTTTGATAGGGTAGTAGATAATAGGTAATTCATCAAACAAATCGTAATGACGAGCTATAAATGGTAATTAATTACTGTTTTCTGCAATTGATAAATATGATTCCACGAAATAACTGTTATGAAGATTGGCATAATGGATAAAATGGCACATGCTCTAATGATACCATATGATACTTTCAGAAATTTTCAATGATAAGATTTGGCCTGTAATATATCAAACATTTGGTATGAAGTATCTTGAATGAATATAATGTAAAATTAAAGATGGATTTTGTGATGTTATGCAAAAAAATAAAAAATAAAAACAAAGTAAGGATATTTAAAATTTGAAATAAAATGATTCATGATAGAATGTATTGTGAAGTCCCAGTTTTTGATGCTTATTTAAATGAGAATAGCATTATGAATATTAATTTGTTCTTATTTCTGCATACTACCAGCATTTAATTGTTTATTGGAGCATTATTGAACTAAAGAAGAGTTACAGAGAATTTATTCCTCTTATTAAATTTCTAGAATTGGATAGATAATTTTGTTATGAGTTAGAATCTCTTTTTTGTCTTCCTCTCTTCTTGATTTTGTTTATTGCTTGCGTATGGAATGCTTTTAGCATCTATCCCTTTTTTCTGAATAACGATGACGGGACTTGTGGGATAAGCCATTAGGGATTGACCCTTCTATTTGAGGCAGCTAGAAGCCTTTTGTGAATTACGACTGGCGAAAGGATGCAAACCAGATTGGAAAGAAGAACAAATCGCAGGGGTGAGATCAAAGACGCCCTGGGAGGAAAGTTTACCCCAACGGCAATTAAGAGCAGCAGAAAGCTGACCAATGACCCTCTACCATGCAACACCCGCACATCTGGAGGTTGCAGGTGGGTTTCAGACGAATTGACGCCTATTCAAGACCCCAGAAACAAGCTTTTAGCTTTAATTTTAACCTTTCCTTTGAACCCCAAAATTCCAGATCTCTGACGACATAATCAATTGCTGATTGGTCGTTTCCAAACCCCTTTTCGAACGAGGAAACTTGTAATTTTGAGAGATTTAGTGTTCTCTGGAATCTTGCATAGTCCAGAACACGAGCGGCTTTTTCTAATTTCTGCCCTTTCATGTGCGGGCGTACCGAAGCGTAAGTGACGGGGTTTGATCTTTGTAATCCGACTGATAGCAACCCTATTGCTATCTATGTCTGGCTCACGAGCGTCCGTCATGAAGGGAACATCAAAATTCTTTTAGTTAAAATTTTATTTCTTTTATTCTAATCATGGTGCAAAAGTTTAACTTTAATTTTGCTCGATAAACGAGGCTTTTTAATGAAAGTTATCATTGTTGCGACCCAACTTAAATAATGACAGTTTTCCCGTAAAATTCAGTTAGTATTGTCCCAAAAATGATGCGATCACGTTTGAAGATTCCCATTTGAGCCACAAATATCGGCAGAAGCATAACGAGCCCAAATCCAAAGAAGCAAAACCATTTGATTCATCAAAAGAGTATGTATAATCTATATTTTCCCTTTGGCCATGAAAAAGCGTTCCTTTTTTATAAAATCTCATTAGTTACATTTGGTTAATTATACTATGGTTCAGAATTCATCTTTACTGTAATCAAGTTAGCAAATTTAGTGTTCCAACTCATATTTTAGTCTTCAATTACTTTCATTCTATTTTTTATTATGAATAAATTTCATTTTTATTGTTAATCAAAAACCTTGAGTCCCTCAGTCTATTCTCGCACGGACTGGTGTGGAAGAATTACTATGTAAGATTCGGTATTGGGTTTAAATATTAATTGGTAATTAGTTAATTAACATTTTTTCCGATAGTAATCGGGTGGCGCAGTAGTTTTATAATTATTTGGTTATGGTAATGAAGATAAAGTAAAGCGGACCCTTACATAAATTGGCGCAGTCGACAGGATATTTAAGTTATTAAATAGAGTGATTTAATGTTCTTTGTATTTTGAAAATTGCACAAATCAGAAAATTTTTTAATTTAAGACCTAGGAGGGTATATTAAGTGGCAAATTAATTTTGACATCTTAAAAGAGAAAGAAAGATGGCTCAAGCATAGTTTGGTTTGTCCAGTAAAGTGGGTCATTATGATGGCTCTACGGATCCCACATTATTTTTTCAGAAACTTGATGAAATTGGCACAGTTTGTAATTGGGTACCAGAACATAAATTAAATATAGCAAAAATCAAGTTAACAGGAAACGCTCAGTTTTATTGTATGCATGATCAGGCTATGGCAGGGATAAACAATTATGATGAATTAAAGAAAAAGATAACAGAGCGATTTGGCAAGGAGCCAACGGGTAGAAGTGAAAGATTTTCTGAATTTCACCAGGAAAAAGGAGAAACTCTTAGAGACTATGCTACGCATATTCAGGCACTGGGAAAGAAAACAATGCTTCAAGTAGAGAGGGTAGGCCAAGATGCAGATGTTAAAAGAGCATTCGCGAAAGAGATATTAGAGGAAAAGATTAAAGATAAATTTTTAGAGGGATTACGACCTAGTTTACCAAAAACTGTGTTGTTTAGAAAACCGGATAATTTGGAAAAAGCTAATAATTATGCAGAAGAAGAGGAGGAAATTGAACTAAGATTCGCGACGGGAAAGTATGGGCTAAATTCAGTAGGGAAAAGTAATGCGGAATTGGAAGGAAACAAAAAGGAATTGGATATTAACGCGTTAATCAGTAAACGAGTGGATGAAATGTTAAATTTAAAATTGGGAGAATTAAAAGTTCGCGAAAAGAGCTGTCTGAAAGAATGGGAACGCGAGTAATAGCAAGAGAGCCACCTAGGCGCGATCGTTGACAGCAGAACAATAGAATAAAGCATGGGAATTTAACAATAATAGACGGAAGAGAGAATGTACGCGGAATGCGAACAGATATTGTTTGTTTTAGCTGCCATAAACCCGGACACACGGCAAATATGTGTTATAATCAGAAACATAAAACAAAGAAGTGTTATTATTGCCATCGCGAAGGTCATACCCAACGTTTTTGTCGAACAAGGCTAAGAGCTCAGGGGGAGCAAGCTAAAACACCTGTGAATCAACAATCTGGATCAAATCAGGGTAGAGGAAATGCTACTCAGCCAAAAAACGTTCAAAACTTTCCCCCGCGGACAGGAGAGGGGAGGACAGTAAAGAGCCAAGCTGCTCAATTACTCGTGAGTAATGACTCAGGACCTAAAGAATTAATTATTACGGGGAAAGCAGGGCCATTCACTATTAAATTTATCCTTGATAGCGGATCTAAGGTAACTCTACTTGATGCTAATACTTTAAGCATATTAAAGGCTAATGGGTACAAAGTAAAAAATGTTAATAGACCAGAAATAAAATTAGTGGGAGTAACAGGACATAATTTTGCATCTGAAGGTTCATTTTCACTTGATTTCAGCTTTGGGGAACAAAATTATAATTTTACATGCTATGTTTGGAAACGTAGAGGTGATGTCTCTTATCATGCCATCCTAGGAAGGGATGCGTTACACAAATTTGGGTTTATAATTGATTTTAAGCGTGCTATTTTGCACGATGAAGTACATACAATTCCTTTCGAAGGGTCGTGGAAGAAGGGAAGAGTTAAGAGAAACCCCTGTAGTGTCACTACAATTAAAGAACAAATAGATGCTGTTCGTGTGAGTTGCAAAAGAAACGTTTCTATTCCTCCCTATTCAGTAGTTTTCGAAGCTAAAATTAAGGGCAAATCATTTAAAAATCGAATTGGTGTATTAGAACCTAAGGAAATTGGTATAGGTCTTATTGGTGCTAAGGTTTTGGCAAAAATTTCTAAATTTAACACGATCCCTGTTCGTTTGATGAATTATTCTGGTGAAACTTTAACGGTACAAAAAGGAAAAATTTTAGGAGAATTTTATGGAGCTGAGGAAGAGGGAGTTGAATTTAATAACACTATTGATATTGGCAAGGAGGATAAAATTGATAGAAACGAATTTTTGAGCATGTTTAAATTAGATCATTTGGACTCTGAAAAAAGGAAAGCTTTAGAAGATGTTATATTTGCATATTCGGATGTATTCTCGAAATTTGATTTTGATTTAGGGAAATGTAAGTTAGCATACCATACTATTGATACGGGGGATTCCCCACCAATTGCACAACAACCTTACTGCATTCCTTACTCACAAAGAGATGCCATGAATAAATTACTTGATGATTTGTTGAAAAACGGCGTAATTCGTTACAGCTGCTCGCCGTGGTCCGCTCCAGCATTATTGGTTAAAAAGAAAGATGGAACTTACCGTTTTGTAGTAGATTATCGAAAATTAAATGCTGTTACCAAGGTTGACCGGTATCCGCTTCCCCAGATAAATGAAACATTGTTGCAATTAGGAAAAGCAAAATTTTTCTCAGTTTTAGATGCTAATCAGCGTTATTTCAAGTTAGAGATAAATTCAAACGAGAAAACTGCATTTGCTACTATCGATAACAAATATGAATTCAATAGATTACCCATGAGTCTGTGTAATGCGCCTGCATTATGGCAAAGAACCGCAGATTTCATAATTAGAGGATTAAAAGATAGAATATTAGTGTACCTCGATGACTGGATGATTTTTACTGAAACATTTGATAAGCATTTGGATAGTTTGAAGGATTTATTCGAGCCTTTAAGAGACAAATTTAAAATTAAAATCCCGAAAATGTCAATTTTTAAATAAGGTTAATTTCTTGGGACACCTTGTTTCAGAGGATGGAATTGCTCCTGATCCTGGTAAGATTGAAGCTGTTAAAAATTTTCCACGCCCAAAGAATGTGCGTGATGTACAATCATTTTTAGGCCTTGCTAATTATTATACAAGGCATGTAGATTCTTTTAGCACAATAGCTAAACCATTAACGAATCTAACCATGAAAGATATCAGTTTTGACTGGACTGTTGACGTGGAGAAGGCATTCCAATCTCTGAAACAAGCTTTAATAACAGCACCTGTCTTAAAAAGCCCAGACTTTGAAAAAGAATTCATAGTTTCTACAGATGCTAGCTCATTTGCTTTGGGAGCCCTACTTTCACAAAAATTTAATGGTAAAGAAAATCCAATTGCATACAGTAGTAGATTACTCAAAAATAATGAAATTAATTATAGCGCGAATGTCTAGCTGTTGTTTATGCTATTAAGCAGTTTAGAGTTTATTAAATGAAAAGCCATTCAAATTAATTACCGATCATTAGCCGATCCGGTGGTTGTTCTCGTTAAAAGATCCAACCAGCCGTCTCGCCAGGTGGAGCTTGAGTCTGTAGTCTTACCAGTTTGAGTTGATTCATAAACCAGGTATTAAACATAAGAATGCTGATGGACTATCTAGAGTCCCCATTTCCACTGTGGCTGAGTATGAACCTATAGTTTCTCGTGATGAAATTGCTTCTGAGCAACAGAAAGATTTAAATTGGAAGGGAATTATTGAGCACTTAAAGAACAAATCAGAACATCCTCCCTCTAAACATTGGCCAGACAAAATAGAAAATTTCTTCTTGGACAAAGATGATCTTTTGTATCATATCAGAAAATCTCAGGATAAAGAAATCTGGGAGCAACTAGTAGTACCTCATAGCCTAGTTAAATACATTTTACATGTTTTCCATCATCCTCCCACATCTGGACATTTAAGAGCAAAAAGAATGCGTAAAAAATTATTCAAACTGTTTTATTGGCCAAGCATGAGGCAAGATATTCAAAAATATTACGCAGAATGCGATAGCTGTCAGCGTAGGTGACCTCGAGAAACGTAGAGAGCAACCTTTAATGGATTTTCCAGCTGCAAAACACCCATTTTATCGCATAAATATTGATGTCCTGGGACCATTTCCTCTTTCTAATTCAGGAAATAAATAGATTTTGATGATAATAGACAATTTTAGTCGTTTTGTGGAAGCTCTTCCAATGGCTGACCAGAAAGCAGAAACAGTTGCTAAGATGCTCGTGGAAAGCATATTCACACACTATTCCATCCCGATTCAGATTCTGAGTGACAGGGGGACAAATTTCACTTCTGAGCTGATAAAAGAAATCTGCTCACGATTAGGCATAAAAAAATTACTTACGACAGCATTCCGTCCATCCGGGAACGGAATGATAGAACGAATGAATCAAACACTTATTGGCGCTCTGAAACATTATGTTGATCAAAGTCAGCGGGACTGGGATACTTGGGTTCCATACGTGGTATTCAGTTATAATACAACCCTACATTCTTCCGTAGGAGAGAGCCTTTTCGTGATATTCTTTGGTAGGGATCCAGTCTTACCCTTTGACGTTTTAGTGGCACCAAGGTAAACCTACGACATAGAGATCAATTACAGTAGCGAAGTCCAAGCGAGGCTAAAGCACGTGTACGAAATTGCCAATAAATACAGTGCTGAACAAGCTGCTAAGCGAAAGGTGTTCCATGACAAGAGGCATAAGCCGTACTCATTTAAGGTAGATGACTTAGTTTATTTGGCCATTCCTCAATCAAGAAAGGATTGACTAAGAAACTACACGCAACTTTCGAGGGGCCGTACAGAATAATCGGGCAAATGAGCCGTCAATTTCATAATACAACATTTAGAAAATGGCAAAAAGAAACTGGTGCATGCAAATAGGCTTCGTCCGAAAATAGGCGACCAGACAGAGAAACCAAAATCCAGAAGTCTCACTGAACACCGCTCTATTAGGGAAAACGTGCAAGAAGCTCTCCCCACCTCTCCAGCGATTTATGAAGAGGAAGAGTTCATAGTTCAGATACCTGAAAATGCACAGGAGAGACGCGAAATTAATCCGCCAGTTTTACAGCTTGCACACCCTGTAATTATGAGGGAAAGACGGCCACCAGTAGAGCCACCCGTTCGCGGAGAGAGAAGAGAAGCAGTCCAACCAGAAAACCCACCTTACTTGCTGCGTAGTGTAGGCCCAGCACCTCCCCTACCGTGGTTGTTGGCATCGCCCCGTGATCGCAGATCAATGGGAGAATTAATGCCCGAAGACGATGATGAACCCGAAATGCCAGCTTTAGAACCCCAACAACATGCAGTGGAGGCTATCCGCGAAACTAGAATGGAGAGGAACTGTTCTAATCATAAAGAAACGGTGACCATGCCAGCTAAAGAACGGCTGCCACAGGCAACCCTCTCAAATGATAAGGCACTGACCGATCTCATAGGGATAATGAAATATCTAATGTCAAATCAGCATTAAAGCGTCGGCTTGTGCGTAGACTAACTCGTATTTCCGTTAAAATTGAATGTCACTAGCAACCAGGGAACTTAAACTATCGATTTATGAAACCTCCACATTTTTTTTCCTAATAATTTATTCTTTATAAGTGCTAAATTAATCGTATCCGCCATTCGAAACCTTAAGATTAAAATTTTGGATTATCTGATCTCTTATTATTCTAAGTAGCAAAGACGTTCCTAAATCAAATTTGTCTGTGTTAGCTAGTATCCTATCTGCTAAATAAACCCATACTGGGACAGCAAAGCATTTAAAAATCTTAAAAATGGATAATACCTTCCTTACCTGCTTTACACTAAGAAAATAAGCTTAAAAAAGTGTTAAAATGATGCAAAAATACTTAAAATACTTTACTCTAAAGATTTAAATAGGCAAATCATTTATTTATAATTGTGATCAGGAATATTTATAATAGTTATAAAATTTGTAGGAAAGTTTTGTTATCCTCTAAGAATTTTTTTATTATTCTCTAAGACACCTTGTTTGAGGCTAAAAATAAACCACATTTAAATCTATTTTGTGTTGATATAACTTGCAAGTGGTCTGGAAAAGCTAATTCATAAAATACCTGACCTCCCCAGGCTACAGAACTCAAAGTAAATTTTTTTCCTTGACTTTTTCAGATTCTAGAAATAAAAAAATTTTTTTCTGACTTTTCCAGTCCCTAGTCACCCCAAATTTAGTTTAGAAATGCTTAATGAATACATACATTTAATTAAAAGACTTACTAACCCTTATAAATTGCGTTAGAAATTTTTATTGAAAGGATAAGTGAGATTAGAATTTTACATTTATCTAGTTGTGCTGAAATCTGGTTAAGATTTTTTTTCTAAACTCGTTTTATTAGACTATATGGATGGAAAAACAAATTTACATTCTAAACATGAATGGTGTTCAATTTTATGAATAATTAGTTAATAGCTGTTTCAGTATAATAATGTAGAGTCAAAACAGACAACTATTTCTATAAATTGCAATGATTTATCCTCATGCAACATTGAAAGGGAGCCTCCAATTTTTTTTCTAAGTGTATATTTAGAATTGAACAGCATTCACATTCATTTTATCTGATAAACTTACTAAACTAATAACCTTTGATTCGATTTTTCAATTGCATTGTTTAAAAGTCTAAGCCAAAATGGTGTAAATTATAAACAGTTCCTAGCATTAGTAAATTATTTTGAACAACCAGTTAAGATTAGGAAACATTTATTCAATATGAGGTTGAATTTATTAAAAGCTGAATTCAGATTTAATCATTCTACATATAACATTTCGATTCCTTTGTGTTTAATCATAAGCAGGAGAAAATTTACCTTAAGGTAGGAAGTTTATAAAATTTTTCATTCAAGAATATCACTGGAGCCATAAAACAATTTAGCTTGCATTTATTTGATGGTTAAAAGAAATTCTAGTTAAGCCGCATACATTAACTGTTTATCTCGATGGACTTTGTTTCCATTTGAAGGATTGCTTGCTCTCGTTCAATGGGTTTCCTATGCACATTTTGACTAAATCTGCCAATCCCTTGTCACCCGAGTCTTCAACTCCTCCGTGGGTTATCAAACGCCCCATCATCGCTGCTGCTCAAGGGCTGACTGTTGTCCATGTATCTTAACTGGAGGTGGAACAGATGCGATACTCATTTCAGACATTTTGGAAATAGGTACCTCCGCTGTTGTCTCACTACTACCAACATTACTGGGTCTTTCTCCTCATCTGTATTTCTGCGTCGTCACTCCGACGCTGGGCCCATTCTCCAGGCGGAAAACGATCGCCTACCCGCATCCACCGTCGAAGGAAGAGAATTGTGTGCTGTCCTCAATCGTGATATCATAGGACTTCTTATAATATTGTTCGTGGTGGGATGGAGCAGTACCGGGATATAGTGAGGCCGTCTACTGACCACCTCGCTGTACTTTGTGCTAGGGCTTTTTCGTCGGAGGCATCCCAGAGTGCCTAGCACCACATCCGGATTAAGGGCAACCTTTGGTGATGACCTGAGGCCTTCACCCTCATCAGCTCCCTTGAAATCCGAGCGAGAAATGCTCCCCTACACTGAGAAACGCCCCTTTTCCAACGAGAATTTCGTTTAGAGAAAAACCTAGCCGTTTGTCTTGCCTTCTTCCTCTTTCTCTGCATGAATAGCAGGGCTTGGCTGCCTCCAGCTGTAAAGGAAGAAGAGTTATACCTTAAATTCCACTCTCTATCTGAAATGATACAGAGGGTGATCTCGATTTCATTTTTTTTCCTTTTGTTAAGTGACCCTGCAGACAGACACTGTTCCCCCTCTCCCCCTCTCTATCTCCAATTATTTTCAATTAAAAAAGTTAATTGATTCATATTTTACACGAGACTAAGGACAAATTCCAATGTCTTTCTTGGTTGATTGTTACGCAGCCATTCTATAATTACTTGTTTTTATAAAACCCATATGTGCTTGATTATTACTTTCCATTTTTATAGGGTAGTGCTACCAGCTCGCCCTTTTCTTTCATTTTTTATTAAAACCACAATCGCCCTTGTTCCGAGCTCAGCCATTTAATAACTTAGTGCTAAGAATCACACTATGATCCACACCTGCTCAGACATCTATAACTCATATTGTATATCTTGTTGGACCATGTATTGACAATTGGAAAGATAACATTATCAAGTTTACATATCTGCATTTCTTTTGGACACTAAAAAATCATGTGCTATTTACAAAAGCTTTCGATCGGTATTCGTTCTGGAGTATTTTTTGGTTCTTCTTTAATGCTATAAATAAAATGCCTCTAACAATAAGAGCATTCTATAATTTGCAGCATGTGTCGTGGTACTGGTACGACTTGTCTTATGAACAACATAGTTGTATGAACTATATTCTGCGACTTATTTTCTCACTACGTTTCTAAGCAGATTTCGTTGCTATAATTAATGCGAGTCTATCAATGACCCTACCTAAATCTGAACCTGGATAACATCATGAGGATAACCTATTTCATTTCTATTATTACTTATTTATGATGCCTTGTGGGTACAGTGATTACGCATTGTAATGAGGCTTGGTTTGCGCTTCTTTTCTAGTTGGCGACCCGACCTGAGAAGACAGCACCATTTACGACTCATAACCCAAAATGACCAAATTTTTCGCAATCTTTCTATTCTTTTCCTTTTGTTTTGGCAATCCACCACTTGATAAAGGGTTAGTGTTTATTTGGGAAAGCGAGTTCGTGCTGTCTGCTACACAGTGGATGTTGATTATGGATGTTCCCATGGAACGATTCATTGAGGATGGAAATCACCTCTTAAAGTAAGTAAGAAGAGGCAAAAATGCTACACCTTTTGGCTACAGTGAAAAGATACATCAGGAAATGGCACGTTTAGAGGCTGCGGCAGTGCAGACAAACAAAGATGTACAGGGATTGGTTGCTTTGCTAACTATAGCACGAACCAAGCGCGGACTCATTGATGTGGGTGGAGATTTATTTCGAGCGCTTTTTGGAGTGGCTACAACCAGCGATCTTGCTTCTCTAAATAGCAGGATTAACCAATTGGGAATGGTTAGTAAGGATATTATTCATATGGTGGATCAACAAGCTACACTTTTAAATCAGACCATTCAGGAAAATCTTTTTGCTAGAAGGGTAGAAAAGGTATTGGCCGACGAACTTGCAGTATTACGAAATTGGACTACTCATGAAAATGCTGTCGTTACCCAAGTCAGATACATGGATAGCGTCTTAGCTGAATTTAGATATAACGTTTTAAATTTGAAGGAATCTGTTGGCATGTTAAGTCAGGGCAAGATCACTAGACATCTCCTCCCTGAACGCAAGTTGCTAGCGCTTCTAAAGGAAATCAACAAGCAGTTACCGGAAAATATTGCGCTCATTGTTGCACCCTCTTGAAAAACATTATATAGTTTTTACCGATGGGCCTCTGTCATTGCTGTAGCAATGGTCGGAAAGCTCAGATTATTCATTCAAATTCCTTTGGTTGTATCTCAGGGATACTTTGATCTTTATCGAGTTTTGAGTGTGCCGATAGAAATTCCGTCTTTAAAGGTATTTGCCTATTTCCCCTCATCGTCGCCATACTTTGCGGTCTCTCGTAACCGTCAGTCGTTCATTATGTTTAGTCAAGCAGACTGGGATTCATGCCTAATAGAATCCCCACACCGTATTTGTTCGCCTCGATCCGCCATCTAAACTGTACCCTTTCAAAATTTTATATATTCTCTTTTTATGGGTGAAGAAAGTAGCGTCCATAATCTTTGTGAAAAACGGGTAGTGAAAAATCCAGCTCCCGTATTCTTTAGGAATGATAATCTAGGCTATTGGATCTATAGTGTTCCACAACGGACTAGTGTTACAGTTCGATGCCATGCAAAGGTTAGAACTGATCCTGGACGTACGAGCATTGTCAGACTTGAAGGTGCTGGTGAATTCCAGCTAGAACAATCTTGCGTCGGCATAGGAAAAGGGTTTTTTCTGCCTCCTTTATTTCGTGGATGAACAGAAGTTAGTCCTGCTCGTGTAGATTTGATGGTTGTTCCTGACATTTCCGCTTTTGTTAATACTAGTGATATCGAAGTTCTCGCAAAGGATCAATCACTTTTAGACTTACTTGGAAAAAATGATGACCAAAATTTTTTAGAGGGCAGGCATGTCTCTTCAACAGATAAAGCAAAGAGCACATGACTTGGAAGCTGTTATTGATACCGATATAATTCAACCCAGTCTATTGTAGTCTTGGAGCATAGCTGGGATAGTTGTCTCCATTATTATTTTTCTTATTATCATTCTCGTTATAGGCATTAGGTGTTACAAAGGCAATCAATGCCCAAAAATAAGGTCTTGTACATTCAGCAGAGGGACTGTTGATCTTTCCAACCCCCAGGGAAACCTTAGAACTGCAGTCCCCCACTGGAACTCAAGTCACTTCGGTCAGAGATAGTGCTAGTATGATGCTTGGACAAGCAAGAGTACTGTATGACCCTAGTGAAAAATAAGATAATTTTTCTTGTCTTTCTCAAAAGCCCATTAACGTTAATGAAAATTCACTTTTACACAAAAACTTTCTCGTTTGTTTTGAATAAAGGTTCCCTTGACACATAGTTGATAACAACACCTTACATATGTAGTTAGTTGATAGAGTAAGTTTATGTCTATTATTAGTAAAACGCTGGCCATGGTTGGGAAATAGATCATTCTCTTTACAGTCTATTCGAATAGACGTTGGACAACCTACCTCCAAGCGCCTTCACGATAAAGATGACCCCAAGGACTGATACCTCTCCAGGCCTCCAGATGCCTTCAGCTGTTACAACCTTTCTATGGAAGTTGCCACCACATGGATTCCAAGTCGATTCTGCTCCCGACCAATTTCCTTGGTACTGGTGGAGCAAGACATTCACACGGTTAGAGGAACTCATGCAAACGGAACTGATGTTTTCTTCTTCCACCCGACTTGGTAAGAAGGTTATGGTGAACAGTTACAAATGAACCAGTGACAGTTCGTTAATTAGTGTGTGCAACAGATTGGTGAACTTTAAATTCAGCAGCCTGATTTGGTGACTTAAAACGGATGGACCTGATGTTAACAAGTATTTTAAATTTGTGAAAAATGCATATTAAAATTTTTATTCACTTTTTTCTTCAATATTAAAATTTTTTAAGTCCTAATGTAGGCAACAAAAGGTCAATATTAATAAAGTTTTGCATTCTTTAATTGACCAAGTTGCTAGTTTTAAAGTGTCCATATTACATTTTAAGAACTTTTTGTTGAACTTTCGCGAAAAGTGACAAGAACTGTGTGTGATTAAATTACCTAGAATATCAGACTTAGACCAACCAACCACTATAATATTCTGGACCTTGAACATTACTTTTTTATTAATATGTTACAATTAACTTGTGACATATAAATTTAATCCTTATAGTAGTTATTATTCTTCAAGCCTACCTGAAATAGTTATTAAGAAGTTTAACCTGATACTTTTAAAAAATCTTATTCATTAATTTTTTCATTGGAACCCTGTATCCTATCTAATGTTTACTATAATCATTTTGAATACTTTCTTTTAGTAATGTTATGTTATCCATAGTTGTCATGAATATTCCTAGACTTTAATTACTTTCCAAAATCGTTACGTAGTCACTCTCCTGTATTTTATATTATAAACTTATTTGCTATTGCATAACAATTATTATAAGGATCACATATTAACCATTATATATAGTAAGATAGTTTCATCATGGCCCAACGGTAATCATACTGCTCTTGCGACCAACATTCAGAAGCAGAAGTAGGCAGAAATGGTTCCACAGGGAAGCCATTTCTGAAAGAAAGGGGGCAATTGTGAAGTCCCAGTTTATAATGATGCTTATTTAAATGAGAATAGCATTATGATATTAATTTGTTCTTATTTCTGCTTACTACCAGCATTTATTTGTTTATTGGAGCATTATTGAACTAAAGAAGAGTTACAGAGAATTTATCCCTCTTATTAAATTTCTAGAATTGGATAGATAATTTTGTTATGAGTTAGAATCTCTTTTTTGTCTGAGGAAATGTCTCCCTCTCTTCTTGATTTTGTTTATTGCTTGTGTATGGAATGCTTTTAGCATCTATCCCTTTTTTCTGAATAACGATGATGGGACTTGTGGGATAAGCCATTAGGGATTGACCCTTCTATTTGAGGCAGCTAGAAGCCTTTTGTGAATTACGACTGGCGAAAGGATGCGAACCAGATTGGAAAGGAGAACGAAGCGCGGGGGTGACATCAAAGACGCCCTGGGAGGAAAGTTTACCCCAACGGCAATTAAGAGCAGCCGAAAGCTGACCAATGACCCTCTACCATGCAACACCCGCACATCTGGAGGTTGCAGGTGGGTGTCAGACGAATTGACGCCTATTCAAGCACCCAGAAACAAGCTTTTAGCTTTAATTTTGACCTTTCCTTTGAACCCCAAAATTCCAGATCTCTGACGACATAATCAATTGCTGATTGGTCGTTTCCAAACCCCTTCTCGAACGAGGGAACTTGTAAATTTGAGAGATACAGTGTTCTCTGGAATCTTGCATCGTCCAGAACACGAGCAGCTTTTTCTAATTTCTGCCCTCTCATGTGCGGGCGTACCGAAGCGTAAGTGACGGGGATGGATCTTTGTAATCCGACTGATAGCAACCCTTTTGCTATCTATGTCCGGCTCATGGGCGTCCGTCATGAAGGGAACATCAAAATTCTTTTAGTTAAAATTTTATTTCTTTTATTCTAATCATGGTGCAAAAGTTTAACTTTAATTCTGCTCGATAAACGAGGCTTTTTAATGAAAGTTATCATAGTTGCGACCCAACTTAAATAATGACAGTTTTCCCGTAAAATTCAGTTAGTATTGTCCCAAAAATGACGCCATCACGTTCGAAGATTCCCATTTGAGCCACAAACATTGGCAGAAGATCAACGAGCCCAAATCCAAAGAAGCAAGACCATTTGATTCGTCAAAAGAGTATGTATGATCTACATTTTCCCTTTGGCCATGAAAAAGCATTCCTTTTTTATAAAATCTCATTAGTTACATTTGGTTAATTATACTATGGTTCAGAATTCATCTTTACTGTACCCTAATCAAGTTAGCGAATTTAGTCTTCCAACTCATATTTTAGTCTTCAATTACTTTCATTCTATTTTTTATTATGAATAAATTTCATTGTTATTGTTAATCAAAAACCTTGAGTCCCTCAGTCTATTCTCGCCCTTCTCGGCACGGACTTGTGTGGAAGAATTACTATGTAAGATTCGGTATTGGGTTTAAATATTAATTGGTAATTAGTTATTTAACATTTTTTCCGATAGTAATCGGATAGCGCAGTCGTTTTATAATTACTTGGTTATGGTAATGAAGATAAAGTAAACCGGACCCTTTCAGTATGATTTCCTTTAACGATAATAGAGGGTGCTAGTCGGCACTCCTTCTATACACGATCTTACCTATGTAATTTCCGGTAATAAAAGCCTATACTTCTATGCATGATCTGTAAATTAAGGTGGTCGTTGAACTATTCCATCCCCCAATTGGTGTATCAGATTACTGAAAAAGATCACTATAGAGGGCAAACCTTCTCATCGGGTCCGATTAACAGTTATTCGCAATGTTTAAAAACAGCATTTATTATATTTTATCAATTATTTTAAACCATGTTCATTAAGCAAAGCCAAATAAATAAATCTTATTTGCTGACGATAGAAATACGAATAAAATTAGGACCCTATCAGACTGGAAACCACCAGTGGCAGAAAAAGTCATTAACCCTGTTTTTTTGCTATTAGACCACCTTAATTTACAGATCATGCTTCTATGTTTAACCTTCTACCCATCAACGTGGTGTGCGTGCTAAACTCATTTCATAACCATTCATTTAACAGGTTATGGGCCCAGCACTATAAAGCATAAATAAATTTATTCAACTAATATTCATCACCAATAATATAAATTATTTTTGGTTTGATATTAAATAGCCTCATCTATGACTTTTAACGAACTTTGTAATTGCAATGGAACCTCACAAGGCTGTAAGGAACTGTGAGTAGGAACTCATTTTCTTTTTGGAATGAGAATCAAAGAAAAGAAAATATTTAAAAGATTAGAAGCAACTACTGAATTTGCACAAATCTTATCAAAAAAGAAAGAAATACTAAAAAATTTCTCGGCAACTTTAACCCATGTAGCAGCCAAATTTCATCGTACTTGGACTCATTAAACTCAACGATTCCCGATGTACGTTTTTTTTGGCCCACTGAAAACTGAATAACTATTTGAATAATCAAAACACTATCTCCAATGCAAATTATCAATGAATTTTGGCTATGCTACTGAAGGAAGTAGTTCTTTCTCAAACTTAAGTGAAGGGAAAACTACAGCTAATGGGCATTTACTATGGAAATGTATTTGATAAGACGTGGTTTCTGGAAAAGAGTTGGTGGTACAGAAACAGCAGATGCTGATAAAGATCGACTCGCAATGTCATATATTGTTGAAGGTGTAAAACCACAAATTTTTGATGCACTAAGTCGCTGTACTACTGGAAGAGAAGCTTGGGAAAAGCTTGCAAAATTATTCAAACCAGTTGGAGCTTCACGAGAGGATGATCTCGCTCATAAGCTAACGAAAACGAATTTATATGATTGCATTGGTATGACAGATTATTTAAACAAGATGATGACATACGTACGCGAATTGAAGTTCTTGAAAAGTGAACTTTCTGATAAGGTCCTAGCTTACATCATTCTTGCTGGACTGCCATCAGAATACGATGCACTTTGTATTGCTTTGACAAACTGTGGGACTGAATTGTCAACGGATTTTCTACGAGAAAAGCTGCTAGACGACCGAAATATGCTCAAACCTGTAAATGCTGAACCTGCATTGACTGTAGAACGGGTTAGCAACAATTCAAATCGTCTTCATAAGTATAGCAACGCTCGAGTACCTAACCCTGGAAGAGGTATAGGTCGAAGTCCACATGCACCAAAACTTGCGCCTGCCAAACATATCTGCTTCAACTGGCATGAAAGAGGACAAAAAATGGTCGACTGTCTGAAACCGGCATGGCACATCAGGGCAGCAAAGGCGGCTACATCTTCCGAGTCACTTGCAAATGAAAAATGACCTCTAATAGCTTCGACTACTCCAAGACCTGAAGAATGGTACTTTGAATCTGGAGCTTCATGACACATGATAGCATTACAACATATAATAACCGATTATGTTGAAAAAACCCCACACAGCGTTTTGACTAGCAACGGCCCCTTGCAAATGAAGGGACATGTTAACGTAACACTGATGATTGAATGTACGGAGGGTTGATTCAGATAAAATGAGACGACTTTAAACGCCGTGTATGACCTTGACGGAATGTGATTTGCATGACTCGTCCACTATTTATGGGGATTAGCTTTGTATACACTTGTTGCTGTTATTTGGGACATTTCGTGCTGAAACATGGCTTCCAAACTCACAGCTTTTGGGAAGGGTATATGTTTGGCCTTTCCGACGCTAACTTTCAGTCTTTCAAGCATTGTGGAATTATGCAAAGAAAATGGTATTGTGGTATCCAAAGCTACTGTGGGTCGAATAAACAAAAAGAACAAATTGCGACCATCTAATGAACGTGGACGAGGATAGAAACAGACGAAAAACAAGCCCCAGCCAACACGCCCAGCTCAGGTGGTGCGAGAAATCCGGTCTGATGTGTTGAAAGAAAATCCCCCCACACAGAGAAGTCTAGCCCAATGGAAACGTATTTCACAGGCAACAGTCTCCAGAATAATTCATGACAATCTTGGGCTGGAGCGACGTCATAAAGCGCGCGGTCACAGACTGTCGGCCAGGCATGTGCAGGAATGATTCACCAACGCCAGAAAACTATGAACTCCATCTTGCAGGTGACCAATAGAAGTGGGTTGTCTCCTTGGATGAAGCTTGGGTGTACCTCGATGACACCAACAAACCCAGGGCAATTTACGATCGCGAAAGAGGGGGCAAGGCCAGGTCCGATTTTGTCCGAAGGTGCAAGGAAAAGTTTTCAAAGGGCTTCATGGTGGTTGCCGGATATTGCTCACATGGACTGCTCACGATTCGTCGAGTTCCTGGAAACTGTGAAATTAGTGCAGCTTACTTCCAGAGTAATGTAATAGACCACATATATCGGCAGGATATCACACGTCTGTACCCTGGTGAGCAATCACAAGTTCGGAACCGCATGGACAAGGCATCAAGCCACACTGCCAAGTCATCTGTGACCTACTACAGGAAGATGGAACAGGAGACGGGCATACGAGTTATTCCCTTCTCTCATGTGCCTGTAAAATCTCCTGACGCATCACCGATGGATTTCTGTGGTTTTGGTCTCCTGAAACGACGGCTCGGAAGTCGCCGACCAAAAACCGTTGATGGGCTATGGAAAGTGTGTCAGCAGGTGTGGAACGAACTTCCCATGGAGTCCCTCAAACTCAGCCTACTTCAGTGGAAATTACGGTGCCGGGCGATAGACCAACAACGTGATTCTCACACAGAACAACCGACGGTGGCGCCATGGTATTACACCATAGTAACAGAACTGCAAAGTCGTTTCATTTTATCCGAATCAACCATCCGTAATAATGTGGTTACGGAAATGACATTTACAAATGTTTACTATGTACCGAACCTCCCAATCAACTTGTTATCAACAAAATGGCTGACGAAGAGACATGGTCTAGATCTCTATCAAACTAGTGAACGAATGCATCTATACAGAGACAATACACTGTTACAAACTGGAATTGGCCTTAGTGACGAGCTCTACACGCTTGATTTAGCATCTTGTAAACCAAGCCATATGTAATGATGGATTCGAATTATGGCATCGACGAATTGCACATCTAGGGCGAGATAACTTGCGACAACTCAAAACAATGGCAGATGGTATGGAATTCATCGACAACGATTTTCATTGTTCAAGCTGCTTCAAAGGTAAACAACCACGTTTGCCTTTTCCAAAAGTGAAAGCTACAAGAGCAGATGATATACTAGGAATCATCCACTCTGACCGATGGAAAAAGAATGATATGAAGGAGCACAATATCTATTAACATTTGTTGGTGACAAGACAAGATATACGACAACGTATTTCTTAAAATATAAATATGAAACTACAGCCAAATTCATTGAGTACAAGGCAATGGTGGAGAACCAAACCGGACAACATATCAAGGTAATAAGGAGCGACCGTGGCACAGAATACACCAGTCAATCGATGGCCGACGTTCTACGGAAAGCAGGAATTGTCCATCAAGTTACAGCAGCGTGTACACTGCAACAATATGGCTTTGCTGAAAGAACTAGCAGGACATTTTATGCGAACAAGCTAGAGCCATGCTTTTTGATGCCAACGTAGACAAACGCTACTGGGCTGAAGCTGTTCACACTGCTGCTTTTCTAAAGAATGTTTCACCAACTCGAGCTGTAAGAAAAAAGACACTGTTTACAGCTTGGCATGGTAGAAAACCAAATTTGGTGTTTTTGAATATAAGGCATTTATCCAAATACCGCAAGCAAAACGTCAAAAATGGGACCCAAAATCAAAAGAACTTCTGTTTATTGGTTACGCAGACAATTGCAAAGCTTACCGATTGATAAATCCTAAAACACACGGAATTGTTGAATCCAGAAATGTGACGTTCAACGAAAACGAAATGTTCATGAAATTGAACCAAGTATCGGAAGTGGACACAACTTCTCACTTCATTATCCCAGACATTCCTACATTACCTGTAACAGAACTCCCACCGGAAACCAGTAGAGAAAAAGATAAACTTTCAGTAATTGATAAGCAAAATGATGAATTTCCGGAGACTGTTGACAGAATCACCGAACCTCCTGAGCCACAGCGTAAGTCAACAAGAGTACGAAAACCGCCTCCCCATTTTGATGACTATGTAACTTACATGGGAAAAATAGAAGAAAACTATGACGATGACCTCCCTCAATATTGGCTTTAATGACCAATTCTGAAACCAATGTTGCTGATCTATGCTCAATTGATGAAGCATTGAAACTCGCTGATGGTGATGAATGGAGGAGGGCCATAAAAGAAGAATTAGATGCCCACGCCTGCAACGGAACTTGTGAAGAAAACACCCTACCAGAAGGACGAATGACAATTGACTTCAAATGGGTCTTTAAGTTCAAGACCAAACCAAACGGCTCTATCGACCGGTATAAAGCACGCTTGGTTGCAAAAGGATGCAGTCAGACACCAGGAATGGATTTTGACGAAACCTTTTCTCCAGTAATCCGATATTCATTTCTACGCAGCCTGCTAGCCTTTACTACCATGAATGATTATGACATTGAACAGATGGACGCGATCATGGCTTTCGTACAAGGAAGTTCGGAGGAAAAAATTTACATGAAACTTCCAACGCCTTTTGAAGATGGCAGAGGAGGGCGAATGATGAAAACCAATAAAGTTTGCCGACTTCGACAGACGCTATATGGATTGAAACAATCTGGCAGAGTCTGGAATAAACTACTCGACAAAAAACTCCATTCGATGGGTTTTAGACCAGCCGCATTCAACAACTGCGTCTACATCAGAGAAAGTACGAACGGACTGCTAATAATAGCTGTCTATGTTGATGGTCTACTGATATTTGCCAAAGATTCACGATCGATGAGATGGATCAAGAAGGAACTCTCAAAAAGATTAAACATGAAGGAACTCTGTCCTGTGAGAAGCATTCTAGGAATCGAAGTAAATAATAAGGCAAACAGCAAATAATATATTTCTGATGTCTTATGCAAATATAACATGACTGACTGCAATACAGTTACTGCACCATATGAAGGAAACCTGCATCTATCGAAAATGCAATCTCCAACAAACGATACGGAACGAAATGAAATGAAGAGCATTCCATACCGACCATTTAATTGGAAACTTACTCGACGCTTTTCAAGTGACGAGACCAGACATTGCGCATGTTGTAGGAGAGTGGGCAAAATTTTGTGAGAATCCTGGTCAAGCACATTGATCAGCGGCAAAGCGTGTGCTGAATGGAACTGCGGAAATGGTGCTAACATAGCTACGAGATGGCAATCATGAAATTGAAGGGTATAGCGATGCAAGCTTTGCCGAGTGCACTGACACAAGATGATCGACCACAGGATACGTGTTTCTTATTGCTGGTGGAGCAATCACCTGGAGCAGCAAATGACAATCCACTGTAGCTGCTTCCACGACCGAAGCTGCATTTATATAGCACTTTCAGCTGCGACAAAGGAGGCGATCTGGTTAAGAGAGTTTGCTACCGAAACCCTGCAAACGACAACACCAAATACTCTGAACGGCGACAACAAGGTTGCGGTTGATATAACGAAGAACACCATTTTCCACAATCGCACCAAGCATATTGATGTTAAACATCATCTGTGCCGGGAAACTGTCCAGCGAGGCCAGATCAATATCAAGCAGATTGACACCAATGAGATGGTGGCAGATTCCCTAACGAAATCCGTAGCAAGTGTGAAAAATGACTGGTGCAGACAACTCGGTTTGACCATTTGATGAACAATCAAACCAGGGGTAGTGATGGAAGGCATGATTTTCTTTAACGATAATAGAGGGCGCTAGTCACCACTCTTACTGTACACAATCTTTCGGTAATTTCCGGTAATAAAAGTTTATACTTCTATGTTTCACCTTTTACCCATCAACATGGTGTGCGTGCCTAACTCATTTCATAACCATTCATTTAACAATTTATTAATAAAGTAAATGATCCATATAAGGAAGTAATCCATTTTATTATACTGCATTTACTTATTTATCTAAAATACACAATTCATATTTCAAAATATCCATCGGTTTTCTTGATGTTTTAACAATGCCAAGTGACGTAGTGCCATGGCTTTGCATACACAACACCACCTAGACAGAAGGCCTGACAACACCACCTAGACTGCAACAGATAGGGTGTCTCAACTAAAGAGAACTAATTGCGCGAAAATACACATCTGATAGAGAACTTTCAGTGGAAGAATAATTGGAAGAATAATTATGTGAGTGGTTTTTATATGCATTCCATTTTCAAAAAAAATTCGAAGCTATTTTCGAATATGGAATTCAACTTTGAAATGAGGAATGGAACCGCCTATTTTAATGGTATTTTCAGATTGTACACAAGATTTGAGAAATATTTTATTTTTGGTGTTTTTTCAATTGATCAGTTTAGAAGATAGAGACAGTGAAAATGCGGTTTGCTTGGAGTTAAAAGGCAAAAAACAGTAATTGTTCCTAAACATAATGGATTATAAAACGGATAGCAATGTTTTCATTAGAACATAACAATTATACATGTAATGTAAAACAATGGTTGTATAATTAATGTTTTTATAGTAAATATTCAAACCAGTCTTCTTGATCTATGCACATTTGTAAGCGATGTTGCAGAGATCTTTCTGATTTCAGTATCATTCCCGCCTCCAACACCTTGCACACTGTTCATATCTTGCACTGCCTATCCTCAGGTGTTGTTGGTTGATTTTTGTAAACTATATCTTCAACACCCCCCCCCCCCAAAGATACCGTTGTCTCTTTCTTTAAATCCAAATAAACCACTTACCCTATCTCTATCTCCGAAATGGTTGGGTCAATTGAAAAGACACCAAGAATAAAACATTTCTTAAAAATCATGAAATATTATTAAAATAGGGGGTTTCCAGTGCACAGTTCAAAATTGACTTCTACATTCGAAAATGGCGTCTTTGTTTGGAAATTGAATCCATATAAAAACTGCTCACATAAAAGTACAACAAGAAATTAAGCCTCCCGAGGAAGGTATAGGAAAGTAGCGGAAGCCCTGAGTTCATCTATTTTTTTATTCCTTCATCTGCACTTTTTAACCCCTCATTTTTTTTTAATCAAAAATTTATTTTCTCGAACCTTGTATTTAGACAATATAAAAGAACCCTATCTTCTTTCCTTTCTCATTTTCGACCGAATGACATATCACACCCTGTATGTTGGCATAAATTTCTTATGACCAAGTGATTGCCATCCCCACAACACCGACCCTATTGGAACAATTTGTCCCAAACTTTAGAGTAATGTTGATCTTGCTTAGAGGTATCTGCATACCGAATTTCATTCCTTTATATGCATAAATGCGCATAGATCTTTTGGTCCCTTCTAATTTCTGCCCCCGAAACTCCAACCCCAGTGGGCCAATCAAAACCAAACTAAATAGTGAAGGTGCACATGTCCATAGTAAGCTACATTCCGAATTTCAACCTTCTACCTCAAAAGATGCGGAAATTATGAAGGGGACGGACGGACGGACAGACAGACAGACGGACATTGTGAAAACAATAAGTAGCTCCATTCTTCCGCTACTTAATAATTCTTCCTATGAAAGTACTCTGTCAGATTTGTATTTTAGAAGTTGTCTGTTGATTCACTTTAGGTGAGACACCCTGTTTAGAATTGCAAAGAAGGTAATCTTTTAAATGTAAAAAAATAGTCCTCTTCACAATATGTGCAAACAAAAAATTAGTCCAACATGCAGTTGTATGTTTTATTGTCAGAGCAGCTCTTTGAGACCATCCACATAAGAATATGGCGACTTGAATATAACCCAAACAATTGAGCAGTTGCTCGCTTGATATCCTCTGGTGTCGTGAACCGCTGTCCATTCAGGAAATGCATTAGTGAGTAAAGTTTTTAGTGCCTCTACGAAACTCATATTGCAGGCAGTGGAAGATATACTCTTTTTTTGCTTGATGGCTGCCACTTAGAGCGTTTGCCCCCTAAAATAGAGCATTGCCGTTTGCCATGTACCTGATAATATAATCCAGGTATTTTGCACAATGGTCTGGGTACGACATAAATGCGGAATTAATACTCAGAATAATTAATGAGAATCTATATATAAATAGGGAAACACATTTTTGTCATACACTTTTACTTGTGTTAACGTAGACGATTACGCATGAAATTTATATGGTTGGAAAGGACAATGCATTTTGTTTGCGTATTTGTTCACGTTAATACAGGTATAAAAGCGTTTCAAAAAAGTAGTATTAAGGAATAGGTCGTGCGCCATATTTGTCAACTGTTACAAAAAAGGGAGTTTGAGCGCCGTGTTAGAGCGAAATTCTTTAAGCACAACGAAACTCCCAGGGTGCAACGGGAGGAGCAACGAGCGCGAGATTGGAAGAGACCGGAAAAGGGGGAGAGAAATTTCTGGTACTCGAGAACGAGCTGGATGCATAGAAGAGAGCGTTGCTGAGAGAACCGAGAAGATGCAATACTCGTTCAGCCTACTATACAAGGATGTCATCTACAAACATAAGAAACAAAAGCGTGAACCTGAAAAGGGTACAGCAAGAGATGAACGAGAACGCACGCAGAGAGATATGCTATTTGACGCACGTTCGGCGTCAGCTGCAAGCGAGAGGCGTGTTGAGAGCGAGATGATACGTCTTATTTCCATGACACGTGCGTCAAGACGCACCAATTTATGCGTATAGACGCAGAGACGCAGTTAAAAACGCATGTATGGAAACTAAGCTTTACGGATTAAATCGACTTAAATTCGAGATTTTTATTATCAATATTGAAAATGCTTTATTTACTGCTGGCCTTACTTTACAATGTAGTATTCATCGTTATGTTGTTAATAAATGGTGGAACGAATAAATTCATAAATTCTGGATGGAAAAGGTAAGCAAATAAGGTATGTCCCAAAAGTATAAGACCACCCATATTTTCCTTTTCCGAGAAATTTTCAAAGTTATCAATACAGTGAAATGAATTTGGAGTATCAGAAATATCATGCAAAGCATTTTGCATCGGAAGTAACTAATAGAGATCGCCATATGTTCACTTTGTGCTGCCATAAAGGAAAGTTACTTTAGATGCTTTAAATCCATTTTTAAAGACCTTTATGATGGGCTAAATTTGAATGATTCCAATATCAACCGTAGATATTGAAATTATTTTAACAATTTTAGAAATTACAACTCTTCTTTTGCTGTTGTCAATGTACAAGCTGATGTTTCTGATTCTATGTTAAATGTGTACATTATTTTAAAATTCACAGTGTTATTTATCACAGAATAGGGCCTATGATTCCACAATATAGACGTGAACCGTGTTATGCACAATTGAATCGGTCATTTCAAAAACCTCTTAAGTCACATTTTTTTCCAACATGCTTTTTTTGCTGAAAATAGTTCCTTAAAGGGAACTGCGTATTCTGGGTAAAAAGCACGTAAGTCAATACCTTCCTTCCTCTTCAAATAATACTGTGTGAAAGACGTTCATTGCATAAACAACATTAGTCAGTGACTTAAGAGGTTTTTGCATGCACTACTAGATGGCGGGAATAGTTTTATGACTGAGTTTGACGTTTTAAATTTGCTTTGTTCCATGGCCGCACCGGGGGGGGCATGTTTATCAGTATTTTCCCATACGTGGTCATTCGTTTTTACCAAATGAACGTGATTTTGGAGTCATAAAAAAAATGTTCGAAAGCATAATCGTATCTACGTCCCAGGAGAATACATTGATTTGGTTCCGAACTCCAGCTCAACATTTACAGTCATAGATCTAAAAACTGAAGATGTTTTGGAATTTAAGAAATGGTGGCCAAATTTGTACAAAAAAACATGTTTGTCAACTGAATCTTATGGGAAAAAAGTCCCAAAAGAACCAAAAAAATCATTCGCACCTTCGACATACATGAGTTTTCAGTATGATTCAGATAGAAAAGGTACTATCATAGCCGAGGAATATATTGATGGATTGATTAAACATTCATTCTTATTAATAAAAAAACTTACAACTTCTGTTTCGCTTCCATCAGCCAAGGCTTATGATTTAAAAGTGCCCATCAATAAAAAAAAAAATTAGACGACTTAAAGCAAGTTCAGGATAGCATTCTGGAAGAGCATATGCCATTTTATAACAACATTTTTGCTGGCCAACTGCAAATGTTGAAGATAATCCAGGTGAGAATGATGGAGAATATGACTATGTACCTTAAAGATATTAAAAAATAACAAATTAATACATGTAAAATGTTAATAAGGTTATTTTTAAGTGTAATTTTCAATAATAAGCGATAAAAAACATGATTACTACGATTGTTTTGATTAAGTTATATATCACTAACCTTATTTCTTGCTAAAACAACCTAAGTCAAGAACAGTTTTTCAGGTTTTTTTCATTATTTTTATTAATAAACTGTGAAGGTTATTCACTATTTAAATTTTTTACCACTCAAATACTAAATTAAGCATAAAAAAGTTCTTTAAAACTCATTTGTTTGTGCGTGAAACAGTTTTTATTGATTCCTGAAAAATTGTAATTGAGTGACTTATGAGGTTTTTGAAATGACCGATTCAATTATATTTCTCTGATGTAGACACCGCCAATGCATATAGAATGAAGAAGTAATTCTGGATATATTTTAAGTGTTGTCTGGTTTTCGTTGTTCAAAGTTTATTAATAAGCAAGATTGAAGCTACAACAATAACACGTATATTTTTTTTCTCACTGGGGGACCCTAGTAAAGTAAAAAACTACCAAAAGAAAATGGGGAAACCACGACTCCACAAAACGAATTTAATAAAATAAATTCGTTTTGTGGAGTCGTGGTTTCCCCATTTTCTTCTGGTCGTTATTGGTCCATAGTTTTTGGCAAATCTCTCATTATGTTGTGAATAACGTATGTTAATATAAATGGTAAATAGCATCATTCATTTTTACACACTATTATATATTTTCAGACAATATCTTTGAATAAAAGAAGAGATCCTTGTGACCCTAGTAACAGACATAAAGAATGCATAAGGAAATGTGCTATATCTAAATCAGTTGCTGTCCTTGGGAAACGGTGCGGGTTAGTCAATTCATTTAACCTTACAATTCACCTCTATTATAATTCAAAGAGAAATTAAGAAAAACTATAAAGTTAATATTGGTCTAAGAAAGCTAAATCTAAAAAGTATTGCCATATCGGTATTATGAACGTTTCATTAGACTTGAACTCTCAAAAGTTTGCACGACTAGTGTCGCTTCAATTACATTTGATCAGGTGCCATTGGAGAACCCAGAACCACAAATTTAACAAAATTATTTTAATGAATCCTGTGTACGAAATACTTGCTCACTATGACATCCGTATTCCCGATGGTGGCCTGTCCATATCTAGAGACGCCATTTCCATTCGCGCAACGCAGTCGACAACAACGACATCAAACCCTAACCTCTTCTTCAGCCTGATACAAGTCAGTTAAAAATCTGATCTAGAGAACAAAAGACAGCCATTTGATATACCCTGTACAGAAAAAAGAATAGATAACTGAGATATGTAGCAATTACTTCAAGGTTTGGCAATTTGCGTTCACTCCTGATTTTTGTATACTATTTAAAATTATAAGTTAGAAGAATTGAATTTTGCTAAACACATTATTGAAGCCCAACAATAATACCTGTGTGTGCCCTGTAACCAGCATAGAAGAGAAATAAAGATGCAGAATGCATTCCCCTGTGCATTGCGCGATTTTGGATGCCAACATTGAGGCGAAATAGCCAACTGTGATTTGGGGACGAATAAGAGCGAAGCGGTGTTGTTTGCACGTGCAAAGAAAACATTTGTTTCTCCTAGCGCTTTTAGGATTATAATTCTTCATAAGAGGAACTGTTGTTTTGAGAAACAGAATAAGAAAATAGTGAAGGCTATGCATGTTCTATCTTATTTCTCCTCTTAGGCAACCACCTACCGACGAAATAGTGAATTATTTTTTATTGCACATTTCACTCTTCCATACTCTTATTATATCCTGAAAATCATACCAAATTCGGATAGGCCGTTTTTGAGAAAAACTACTCAGAGTACGGGAACTTTAATTATAAACACCTTGTATTTAAAATTTAATACAAGAAATTGCGTATTTAAAAGGGGCCTGTATAACTCTATAGCTAGCTAATACCAAAATCCCAACACTTCTCATTTATGCAACAGTATGTTTTTGGGGTTGGACTTATTAAATGTCTTTGTGGCAATTTTGCTTCAAACGAGATTAAACAACACAGGTACATGGAAAGTTGTCACTGTATTTTTGCCTCTTAGGAGTTTTTCAATGACATTTGTGCTTAGAATTTCTGTTGCACTTCTCGTCAGCATTAATTTTCTATATATTAGCTCTTTAACACCGTTTGAGGTACAGACAGTAATTCTTAGCCCCAACCACGACTATCTTTTCAATAAAGTTGTCAGACCTCTATTTTCCAGCACCTCATCTGTTAACCTTTTCGCAGCTAACCTAGCCCAATTCAGCCAGTAATAGCTCTGTCAGTTCCAGATAACAGGTTACGAAATTTAAAAACATATAACTGAAATTCTGTTACAGATAAATTACTATAGATTTTTTCCCAGATGCACTTCATTACTAATACCTTGTGTTTCAAAAGTTCCCGAACTTCCCCTTCTGTATGTAGGGAAAGAAAGCCTAACCTACGACAGCAGGAGTAATGTTCGGCCAACCATTAAAATAAACCATGTGCTGAAATAAATTACATAAAATCAGTTTTACATAGTAGCAAAGTTTTTCAAATGTGTTTATTTTATTTTTACGTTCCCAAAGGAAACGGTACAGTCATCAAAGGGAAATAATCCACACATGAATTTTACTCTAAGTTTTAGCGTTTCAGAATTAATTTACTTTTAATAATATAATATTACATTTAGAGTTAACATTATTAAGATTATTAAATTTAAATAATTATAATTAAAACAGCTATTAAAACAACACTATAGCATGAAATGTAATATTAAGTATTAAACTCGTGTGGATTTTTTCCTTTGGTTGCCTGTACATGTAGGTTACATCATTTGCTCAGAGTGTTCACCGTTCACCTCTGGACAATACGCTAGTCGGTGTTCAAACACACTGCAGGAAATGATTAGATTTCCTGAGGAATTTTTCCATCACCTTCCTAATTCTTTCCTTCAGTTCGTTAATGCTTGTCTGGGCGTATCTCAAAGACCCTGTGCTTAACATAGCCCCATGAGAAAACGCCAAGCGGGGACAGATCCAGAAATTGAAGTGGCCACTACAGCGATCAGGGAATACTTCGTCCAGATACTGGCGTACAGAGATGGTGTAATGGAGAGGAGCCCTATCCTGTTGGAACCAGATGATAATTTTGCCTGCTGCCAGGGCAACAGCTGTACCAATCTCGTCTTCTAACAGTTGAAGGTATTTGGGACCATCCAGTGTTTCGTCAATGAAAAGTTAAAAAGTGCTATTATAGGCCCATATGCAATCCAAAAGTGTTTCGATTCTAGATATTCTCAATGGCTCCAGTAGCTCTTCCATTCTTTCTAGTCGAACCTTCCCTGAAGAACGGCACATTCCATTATGTTTTCTCTTCCACTTAAAGACACGACAGTATGTACACATTTCGTCCATAGGCCCTTGTTGGGAATAATTGGAATATTTAATTACTGAATCATAATATAATCTGCTTTTTTATTTTTCTAGCTATCTCAGCTTTTCAGGTTCGGAAACCATGGACTCGTTAACGGCTCGTTCTTGTGTCAAATATTTCAAGACCACATCTCGTACCGAGTCGGGCGGCAGGCAAACGAAGCTTATGCTGCTCTTTTGTCTCCAATAGACGCGAATGTTCTTGACTGAAACGCTCAGCAGACAATTGCAATTCCCTTTCCTCATCAGTGGCCAGAGATCGTGATATTTTATGTCGCGTACAGTCAGAGAGAAAAGGAATTTCACAATCTTCTTGAGTTTCCACACTTCGGGATTCTGCGTGGCGAGACCGGTCGGCACTCAAACGACGTTCACGTTCTTCACTACTCTATTCAGAGCGTAACACAGCATTTGATTTTCTACATAGTGATCCAAAAGTCGCGCACATCCAAATTCGATTGTCTATAAATAATGTAATAGTTGAAAAGTTTCATCGGATGCTTTGAAACTTTTATATTTTGAGCATCTTTTGTAAGAAATATAGATGTGTTATGTAAATACATATTAAATAGTAGTAAATAGTATTATTTAATGTCATCTGGTATATATTATTACTTCGATGTGCACGACTTTTGGATCACTCTGTATTAACATCCAAACTTGAGTCACGTTGATCGCGTGCCTCTAGAGAGCGAGCGCAAGTGGACTGCGCTCGGGAGTAACTCAACCGAGCTTCACACTCGGATGGAGTTTCCAGAATTCGAGAGACCGCACTTCTAGAACGCTGCGACTCCAAACGCTAAACACGTTCCGGTTAGATTTCTGCTGGACGTCGCAATCGTGCTCGCTTAAGTCGAGCAGAAACAGAAGTAAAATTAGATCGTCTGCGTGAAACCATTCTTTTGTAATTATTATTTTTCTTTTAAATTTTGTTTTCAATATTTCAAATAACAAACCTTAATAAATATATAAATGCTTGGGCCAATGATGGCTAATGGTTCGTTGGTAAGACTCACGTGACCTCAAACTAACCAACCAACAACCGGTATTAGATGCTAGCAGTGGTGAAGGTAATTGTCGTACTTTAGTAATCCAGAGTTTTACTGTATTGCATGAGTTTGGCTTTAACGATCGTACAATGTAACAAAATTGTCAGCTAATGCTGCGTATTTTTTGCTAAACGCGTATTTTTTACGTAGTTGTTTGTTTTGTGAACTAAAATATACCTTGACGGCATATCAACTTTTATTCAGCCAATCGCTTAAGAGAGTTTAGCCTAGAACTCAGCTTCTAGAAGGCGTATCACAATAAAACATACACCAGTTTTTAAGTTACACCTAAAACAATGCGACTATGAAAAAAGCGTTAATCTTCATGCAGTAGTTTTTGCCTGATGAGGTAACAAACAAACTTGCAGACAGACTTAAAATTCTAAAAACGTTCGTTTTGGCTTCTGGTAGTGTTAGTAAAAAGTGTCGCATAAGATTTTCTTAAATTTGATCTATGTACTGACACAGAGTCGGCTACAGCTTTATTATATGTATAGATGAAAACAAATTTAAGAGAGTAAGAGGGGTATGGAGGAAGCAATTGCCCACAGAGGAGCTGAATAGCTTGGGGAAATCTTATTTGAATGGAGTTGAATAGTATTTTGAGTTAGGAGGATTTCTAAGGAATACAGGGTGCGTAAGGTATTTGAGAACACATCTTCATTTGACTGCTGCTGAACTATAGCAAATTGTATGTCCTTTCCATTTCCGGAAAGCAAAATGGCGGACCATCAAGTAACAAAAATCAAGAAGAGACATGCAGTAATCGTGGCAATAAAGTCAGAGCACAGCGATTTAGAGATATCAAGATTTCTGAAGGTCGCAAGATCATTCGTCCACAAAGTGCGGAAGGAGTTGGAGACCGAAGATATTAATGTTGCACCAGTAGCAAAACGTAAGAAGCATGCCTCACGCTTTGACATCAGCAGAACACCTGAATTTATTCAGAAAGTGCAGCAGGCCATCGATGACAATCCCAGAACATCCATGAGGTCACTTGCCAAAGATCTCAATGTGTCGGAAGGAAAAAATCAGAAATTCTGTCCATGAAAACATCAGATATCATTCGTATGTTATGCGAAGAGGTCAGTTCGAAAACCGCCTATACAGATCGAAAAGGCTCTTAAACAAGCTGCAAAATCCGTGTGAAGCTGATTTACTGTGGATTTTCTCCGATGAAAAAACTTTGACCAGGATCAAAAGGTGAACAGAAGAAATGACAGATGGTTATGTGCAGACCTTTCGGAAGTGCCACGAGTCATACACACGAAATTTCCTGCAACTGTCATGGTTTTAAGGTTTTAAGCAGTGAATGAAATGTGATGCCTCCACACTTCTTTCTCCAAGGCCTTAAAGTTAATTCTGCAGTCTACGTTGGGACCCTTGAAACAACTGTTAAGCCTTGGTTAGATACGATACGCAACGGAAGGCCTTACGTGTTTCAGCAAGACTCTGCCCCAGCACACAAGTCTCCCATGACACAGGAATGGATGGCCGACAACTTCAATGATCACGTAATCCCTAACCTTTGACCTCCTAACTCCCCTTACCTGAATCTGTTGGACAACTACGTATGGAGCATTGTGGAGAGAGAGATCAATGAACCCCCCCCCATAATACCAAAAATGAATTGAAACCTGCCATTATTCGAGTAATGACTATTATGAACCATGACCATTTGATTCGCGGATGTCGACGGTTTCGATCTCGTATTGAAGCAGTTATAGAAGATAAAGGCAGATTCATTGAATAGCCATATAACAAGAATGTTTCTTGTGTATGCTCATGATATGTTTCGATAATAAAGTTATTATCTCGACATATATCTCTGTTTTCTTTCTTGACGTGAATCTGTCCTCAAATACCTTTTGCACCCTGTGCATGGCCCTAAGTAATGAGAGGTATAAACGCAATGGAGGGTGGAAACCCAGAAGGAGAGAAGAAAAAACTGCAAAAATTGGAGAAATTTGACATCCATAAAAATTGAATTATTGGCATGTTCTTAATTAATCAGAAATGAAAAAATGAATTAAAGATTGAAAATTAATCAGCCATTGTAAGTTGCAATGTCAATGACGGCAAAATTTTCCTGAGCAGTAGTACAGCGCAGCCGCTCTCCCTCTCAAGGAGCAATGAGGCAACACCTGGTGACAAAATTGAAAATACAAATTCATATTTCATAAAACAAAATTAAAAATTCATAACTTTATAATGACATCATCATCATTAATAATAGCCCCAACCAAGGGTGACAACCCTAATTAAAAACACCGCAAGCCCATTATAAGAATATTAAATAATACTAAATTCCTTTGTTTACCACAATTAAGGTGCTCTCCTACTATTGAGATTCTACCATTTTCCATTGTTTTGAGAAGCTAGTCAATTCCCATCACAGAAGGCGCCACATAAGTCACAATGGCCAAGTGCGTTCTATGAGGCACCTAGCGTGATCTGAATTCTCCAATTTTTCAGTTATTTTATATATTTAGTTGATGCCCAATTTTAAGAGAGCTACGTAACGCTTTCATGTTAATTTATCAATTATTTATTTCAAAATATTGCAGACTTCACTAATTTTGATAGTACTGTTTTCAAATTCTGGCCCAATTCAATTCCCGCTCCATTGAAACTGAAAATGAAACTAAAGCTTTTAGCTCCCGATAAGGCAGCAGTGCAGGCGCAGTTGGACCAATTATAAATGCAGCAACATTTTTCAATGGAGTACCTGCCCTATTGGGAGCAAGAAACTTTAATCATTTTTCAATGGACCTGAACGACAATATACAGATATTGGACATTGAAACTGAAACACCTGGTAGAATCCAAAATCTTTATTTAATAAGGTGTTGGGGCACCGTGGGCAGCCAGCACAGCAGCAACACGTCTTGGGAAGGATCGGTAGAGGTCCTGCACAGTTTGCACCTCAGACCATTCCTGATCCACCCATTACTGATCCACCTCCGTGTTTGACTGTGGGTGCCAAGCAGTCTGGGTTGTAGGCATCAGAGGGGCTCCTCCAGACGAATACCCTCCCTGTTGTTTGGAAGACAGTGTAGCTGGACTCATCCGAGAATATGACGCGTTTGAGGTCATCCAACGTCCAGGTTTTATGCGTCCGGCACTACTGAACCCGCTTGGAGGCATTTGTACTACTGATGAAAGGCTTCGGTATAGCAACCCTGCCATGGATGTTTGATTTATGCAGGTAACGACGGATTGTCTTCGTGCACACAGGTTCCTGGAGGTGTGTATTCATTTCTGCGGTGATTTCTACTGCGGTGGTTTTCCGCTTTCGTGCAACAATCCTGGTCAATGTCCTGACGTCTCTTTCCGACAACTTCCGTTTTCCCCTGCAGTTGCTCCTCCTGGACGTGGTTCGTCCATCCTGTTCATATGCACACATCAGCCTGGATACTGTAGCACGTGAGACATCACAAAGTGTGGCAGTTTTGGACACAGATGCACCTGCTAGACGCGCCCCAACAATCTGCCCTCTTTTGAAGTCGGATATGTCTCCCATTATAGCGCTCTGCACAGACAATTTGAAGCTTACTATCGAACTTTTCTACTGGAGTGACTACCAAGACCTCTGACACGTGATTCATTGATATGCATACGATTAATTACCTAGCAGAAGGTTCTATTCAGCCCTGGGGGTAACCAGTGCTATTTGCGAAGGTGTTTCAGTTTCAATGTCCAATACCTGTATATCTGCAGTCCATGGTTCAAATGACCTGCATGTCAGTGATATTCAGGCAGACTTCTAGTAGGAAAGTCTGCACATGTAATGGTACTTACAATTGATTGCACGTGTATTCCGAATGTTCAGCTATGGATTTTTGCAATGACCCTCGTGTTTGAAAATTTTGTTTGAAAAACTAAAGAAACTATTATATTAATAAACATTTTTATAAGTTACTTAGTGAGTGGCATTTCATTTACCTGGATCTGTTTATATTCATTAAATAGTACTGATTTTCACTACTGCTTTTTGATATATTTAAATTGTTATCACAGCCATTTTAAATTTATTTCCTAACAGGTTTCCTGTAATAGACATAGTTAGAGATAAACCTAAATGCCGTCCAGGTAAGGTGACGACAGATTTTCTATATAGACTTGCTTCCAATTGTTCTTGCATGAAACAATGTGAAAATATCATGATAAATTTGAAAACCAGTCATTTTAAAAAGGAAAATGAACGGACACACATAATATTTTCAATAACAAATTATTATGCATTCAAAGAAGTGATACATTATGATGAATTTAGTTTGATCTTTGATATATCAGGAAATGTATCTTTCTACTTTGGATGGTCTTTGCTGTCCATTGTAGAGTTCCTAATGGGTTTTTATTCCCTGACATTTACAAGAAAGGAAAAATCAATAAATTTAATGACTCGAGATGTCATCAGAGAAAAAACTTTGAGGTGCTGGAATATAGAAAAGAGAAAAATTTCGTCTAAAAAACAGTATCACATTACTATCCAAAATTTGATTACCAATTTGACTCTCAGAGAAGTTGTCCTATTCGTTCTTTGGATGCTGTTTGTAGGGGATCGAATTTTTTATTACAATTCAAATCCAGTGGCAGTTGTTGTTTTCATGAGAACAGAAAAGTTTCTGAAATTACCAACACTTAAAATTTGCCGTGAGAATGAACTTATAAAAAGAATAAAGCAAAATTATTCATCTATAATGAATCTATCACTGCATTCAAAGCCTACACTTTTGGATCTTCTGGATTTTAAAAAACATGATAATTCCTCATTTTCTGCTGACGAAATTTGGAATATTTCAAAATTTACACTGAAAAAAGTAAGTAATTTCATTTCAATTACATTTTCGCGACGTAAAATACATCTATTTACTAGACCACTTCTATAAAGAGGGCACAAATATTGTGACAGTTCATCATTGCAGTTTCTTTCTATTTCGCCCAAGATTTCAATTGTTTAGAGCGAGAGTTGTTCACAGATGGGGACATTACAGAGTGCTAATACAATTCCGAATGCAAAGAAATATGGGTCATTTTCACGAAAATGGTACAAATCAAGTCCGATACCTTTGAATTTTTTCAGAAAATTTCAGAAATGCTACCAATTAAACATTTTTATTTAATTATTCTTCATTTAATTCTGTATAATCAGGTATTTATTGTTTTGACTTAAGTGATTTATGAAAGTCAAAATTTTTTTAAGAACAAGTAGGACAAATCTCTATGTCCCATCTTCAAATCAATAACAGTTAAAACATTATTTAAGAAATTCCGTAAATATTACTCATACGTAATATATCAATTACTTTGCATCTCTTACATAAATATAATCTTAACAATAAATTTCATTAAAAATATTTTTAAATAAGAAAAAGTGTTCTTTATTTATGTCCACTATGTTACAGCCATTTCAAAAATAAAATAATAAGTTAAATTGAATCTGCCAACACTTGAGGTGATTAAGTCGAACAACATCCATGCTTAGTCAGCTATTTTGGATTTCACAGTCAACAAGCAAGGTGGCACTCTTTTTTTTTTTCTAATAATTAATTTGAGTTTTCAATGTCCAGTATGTTACATTTAAATTAATGATTTAAAAAAGTTTATTTTCTATAAACTAGTAAATTTAATATTGCGAATAATGAAAAAATTCCTCCAAATATAAACATAATATAGTTTATTAACCCAACAGAGAAAAATTAACCTAACAACCAAAAATATATGAAAATAAACTATATGTTGGGTTAATAAACTATATTATGTTTATATTTCGAGGAATTTTTTCATTATTCGCATTTAATTTAATTCCCAATGTTTTTAAATTTTAAATTAATTGTTGTTTTTTCATTCAATATTATTTTCTAAATTATTACTTTTTTATTTTATTAGAAAAGCTTCTTTTAGAATTAATCGTCCACTCTGTTACATACTCTAGTACATATCATGTTTTTGCATTAAATATGAGAATCTTTCTGCTTTGAGAAGAAAGTTTATGCTTGCCTAATGAAACAAAATCTTAATACAAACAGAATAAACGTTTGTGATATTTATTCCTTGATTCGTCAGGTGAGTTCAGTTGTGTATCTGCTGATGACGAATAGGCAGTTAAGAGTGCTAATAGTGTGAAAGCCAGCAAATACATGCTTGTTGAATTTAAAGCTGATGATGCTAGAAAATTAACATATAAATATGTTATCATAGCTCAAAGTGACATTGAAGAAGATGGCGAAATTAAAGAAAAGACCTTAAGGACAACAAGTATTGAGCGAAAATTTATTAAAATTATTGACACACATATCTTCTATGTTCATTTTGATCAAATTATAAAAATCCTATCAGAGCCAACATTAAAACTATTAGGTGGATATTTATATTATGAATTTCCATATGCTATTGATGTTTTCAAAAAAGTTTGATATATGTAAAAGTTAAATTTAATAGAAAGCTTATGAAAGTAGAAAGTCGTTTGTCTGTTATTCTTTTATAAAGTATACAGATTAATCCTATCTACAGCAGTTGTATCCACTCTATTGCAGGTATGTCCACTCTGTTACAACTTTGTCCACTCTGTTACAGTAGAGTTTTTATTTTAAGTTCAAATTGAAATCAAATAAATTTTGAAATAAGAGTATTAGGCTGTTAAGACAGACGGAATTTTACACAGATTAGCGGTAGAACCTGGTCATATTTAGCTCTATTTGATATGTTAGTCCAATTTTTGCATATACTTTTTTCAATTTTGGATTTTGAAGCATGAAAACTAGCAAAAAATGTAAATTTACTCTTTTATCATAAAATTTTTCTGCATTTTTATAAAATGTGTCCATTTGTTTGCGTTGCACAAAATGTTTTGAAAAAAAAGCGAATTTACTTAATGTAAGGCAACAGATGTGTAACAGACTGGACAAAATCTCCCATAACCAATCAAAAAACTATGAAAATCGCTTAATAATACTAACAAGAAAACCCCACATAGCCTTTTTTTTTGCGCGCAAGCACGCCGTGGAAGCGATAGCATTGCGCAGCAGTGGAGCAATCCGGAAGTGCGCAGAGTTCAAACATGACGGAAAGAAGCGAAATCGTTAGCAACTGTCGCCAAAGAATTGCAGTTAGAGCACTGTTATTAAGCACGAAACCTTAATTTTGCTGTACAATTATTCGTCTGGATATAATTTATAAGATGAGGTAAGCATCCATGAATACTATTTTTATTTAAAATTAAAAAGCACCGCAATACATACCCTCGACGTTGCACATGATGCCAGCCCCGTGTTTGATTACCGAATTCATTAATGAAATGAAATAATAAATTCAGGAAATGGTTATTAATTGCTATAGATATTTTTTACTGGAAGGCAATGAGCTAATTGTAATAATCTTTTTTTAAAAACTAAGTTTGTGTAGAAACTTGAGAAACCATTCAATGGTTGTCTGCTGTTGTCTATTTCCATTGATTTCATTTGAAGTGAATTCGTGCTTATTGCTGAGTAGTGGAAGAAAGAAGTTCCGTTAAGAGCATTAATACATATACACTGCTTTAACAATGGAGTTCTTGTATGACTGTGTGCGCTCAAATTTTTTCGTTTTCCTGGTTTATTTTGAAAGAAACAAAATTTGCACTCTCTCGCTTTGCAAGCATCTATTGTAGCTTCAATTGAGTAACATATTTCAATTTGGTGAAAATCTGTGACATATATGTTCAAGGGATTCCCTTGTAAGTTGAGCTAATTGATTTTTACAATACAGATAAATTCAATGTATCAGCTATTATGAACCATTAATTTAAGTAGATTAGATAATTTTGAAAAAAAATTGAATCGTCAAATGTATCATTTGCCTGAGAATGACCCATATAGGAACACACATATATACAAAAATATATATCGTTTTTAAACATATTCAAAGACTTCATACGCACATTAAATAAACATATATAGTATATGGTGTTGAGAAAAGTCCTGAAAGAGTGGAATAACTTTAGATGCTAGAGTAATAAAGTCAGATCAACCTACATGAGAGTTCCAATTCAAGACTGAATAAAATATTCCCAGCGCCCCTAGTGTAATGACTGAGAAGATACAAAAACTAACTTTTTATCTATGATAAATAGATAAAGAATATGTTCCCATTACAAAGTTGCAGGACATCACCGATATATTAGAATTCCACTTTTTGCATAAAGAAAACTATAGCATAAAACTCGTAAAACGGGTGAGAAAAGCCCATGTATGGGACACCTTCTGATTTACGTGTAGAAATATTTACGTATAGAACAACAAACGCGCGAAATCGCGTTTACTTATTAGAATTTCTGAATGGAGCGCTTCTGCAAATCTGATCAGCACCAAACTTGGTAAGGCTGTTCTCTATTTCACGTAAACACAATTCAATCATTAAAAACAAAGGTGTTATCACTACTGCGGATGGAACAACAAATTGCATATACATACCTGATGAAAAAAGTTTAGGTGATGTTTGGTATGCTGTGTGGTGTACAGCACAACATGCAGGAATGCTCAAAACCAGTATATCCAACAGTAGTTGGGGATGGAATCCAATTCCCTGACTAATGAAGTTTGGAAGTGCTGCAGGGGTCGCGGAGGATGTATTCTTGCTGCAACGTGTCTTTCAAGAGTATCCTACGTGTCCTCGATGGGTTTACTTTCGGTGTTAGTGCAGGGCAATCCATGCACTGGATATTCTGTTGCTCCAGAGTCTGATAAGAACGGCATTATCATCCGTGTAGAAGAAATCTGAATCTACTGCGCTCCTGAAGACACGAACATGTTGTCTCAGGGCATTATGCTGAGAACCTTAGCCAGCCGTGGCCCCTGTGTCAAAGACTTGTTTAGATTAGCGGTGAACCTATCATTAACGAAGGCCTACACCATTACACCATCACCGTCGTATTGGTTATATTCAATAATGTTACCAAGGCTGAACTGGTACCACGTTCTCTATAGATGTGAGCACACGGATAATCAGAGTCCAGACTGTAACGGTACTTATCAGAAAACATCACCTGACTCCCCTGTTCTTGTGTCCATGCTGCATGTTGGTACACAAAGGCAACTGTTCCGTGCGATGTCTCTTGGTCATTGGGGTGCATCTCATCTGTTGACGACCATACAGGCCAACTGCGTGGAGTCTCCTCTATACCGTTCACTTGGAAACATTAACCCCATTTGCAACTGATAGCTCTTTAACAATGTTCTTGGCTATACTTCGTTTGTTACTATGAACATATAGATCAAGATAACAACTGTCTTGCGTGAACGTGGTGATTCTTGGATGAGCCTGTCGGAACCAAACCACAGTCTTGAAATGACGTTAGATGGCACATTCAGACAAGTACATACACTTAATCTGACAAGTACTCTGACTTACCAATTTTGATAAAAAAAAAAATTGTACGTGCAGCTTTCACCAAATTAAACACCCATGCAAAGCCATTCGACGAACTTCTCAAAATTTTCCGAATAAAAAATTCATAGTTTGTTTGACTCGCACCCCATAGCGTTGACGATATCAGAGTCCAAAAAGTCTGAATTTAACATGAATAATTCGTTGAATGGAGATTAGCTAATAGCTTCAAACACCATAACCAGGTAAAGACTTTCTCAAATATTAGAAAGTAAAGAGAACGAAGAACGCTAGTTAAAATGACAAACGTTACTCCGTAAATGTTCACAAAAACTTTAATGGGAGAAATAACACCAACAGAGTCAGAGTTGCCATGCTAAAAGAAAAGGCAGTGGCTACGTACAGTGCAACCTTGTACGCCTTCCGTTCAATGCAACGGAAGGGGCTAGCTATACCGCCATCTACCAACAGTTTCAGACTCCAAACTTTCTCGAATTTCGAAACAAGCAATATGGCAGATTCCCATCGCTCAGTGGAAAAATGCAACGTTTCAAACAATTTTATCTTAGCTTCAAGCAGCTAATATGGGACAGAATGAATATTGTTAATTGGGAAAAACTTTACCATCTTCCCTATCTGGTTAAATTGAACTATCTGACCACGACGCAATACTAGCCGCCACTCCTACAATACTAGTACGTGGACGCTAACGCTTCGCTCACGGCGACCCCGAATTACAAACATACCCCCAACATAACCGGTTACAGGGGCAGTTGGTTTCCCCTTCTACAATACTAGTACGCGGACGCCATCGCTTCGCTCACGGCGACGTCGATTTACATACGTACCCAACCTATTTGTTTACAGGGGGCAGTTGGTTTCCCCTCGGCCGGTTACAGGAGGCTAATGATCCGTATATTTTAGTGGTCACAGAAATGGCTGCCAGAAAGTTACGGGACCTCATTTTATGGCTAAACCTAAGTTAACCTCAGTCAACCTAACCCAACGCTAGAACGCTCAAAAAATGCTGGCTTACCTTTAAGGCATGGTTCCTTTCGACAATGGCTAATCATCCAGAAAGCAGAAAAAAAGAAAATCTGAAATCCACACGACCGTGACATGCCAATTGTGTGGTTGCTCTAACAACAGCTAGCCAAAACACGCCCTCTAACGTCGGAATCCATACAATACTGTTTTGATTCTGTCGGCAGATGGCGGTACAGCTTGCCACTTCCGTTGCATTGAACGGAAGGCGTACAAGGTTGCACTGTACGTAGCCACTGCGAAAAGAAAAACATGCTTAAGGCCAAAAACCCCGGGAGAATTTACACTGACAAATACAATTGAATAACTCGTATTTCTCGATAATTTAACGGCGCTTGAAATAGCTGCCGCCTCTTTCAATTGCTCTCCCAACTCCGTCCCGTAAATAAGCATAGACGCTTGAAGGAAAAATACCTGCTGCTTTGTATTTTGATAGTTCCAAAACGTGTAGACCTTCTTCGACGTGGCTCTGCTCTGTCCAAACATCTAATTCAATCCTCGTCAAACTGCGACAGTGGCTGGTTCGTATCGTGGGCGGAAACATACACGATGCATTCAAAATGCATTTGGCCGTGTGCGCTCGGGAAACTTTTGTCGGGTCGACGCCGCTCGCTGGCTCGCTCGCTGTCAGCTGCTCGAGCGGTAACCGTTCCGCGGAGCTGTCGTCTCTCGGCTCCTGCCGTGTGTTCGGTCCAACGCCGCCTCCCCCGACGTTCTTAGCCGTCGAATTCCCTTCAATGCCTCGGGAACGATGCCATGGACGATGGCTACTGCTCCTCCGAACGCTACGCTCCTTACCGTCCGTCTCGATCGTTGACTTGCCACTTTCCCTTCTGTCTCTCTCCTTCCAGTCTCGCGCCGAAGCTCCGCCGCGAAGCCTATCGGGAACTTTCGGTTTCGGACTTCTACTGCGCTTCGACTTCCATTTTTGTGACATCCTTTGCTGAATGACAGCTCTAGCGCCAAATGCCGAGTCGTTCTGCGTCGGTCCTAACTATGTGTCTTACGTGAGCGATCTTGGAGAGACGCGAGCGAGCGGACGAATTGAGAGGGAAAGGGCGCGAAGGAAAGAGAAGCGGACAGTGTGTCTTACGTGAGCGAAACATATCAGCGAATTCAGTGCGGCGAGCTTAGGAGGTATTACAGTGAGATCAGTCAGATTATTTTGTATTAGTCAAGCTATCTGTCGTTTTCTGCTAATGGAAACTCCCTATGTAAAATTATTACAAACGAAGAAGAAAAAATGGAATTGTATTTTATTTTTTTATTTTATTTTAGTGTTTTTATATTATTTTATTTCATTAAGAAAACTTATCCAAAATCACCAAGGTATATTTAGAGTTTTGCTGGGGTTTAACCCTCTTTATTTGTGGAGAATTAATTAAGATAAATAAACCTCCCCTTTGAGAAGTCAAAACCGCCTTTGAAAAATTCCTGAATTATTTAAATTCGCTACTCTATTCTAAATAAAGTTCTATTCTAAATAAATAATAAACACTTTCCCCAGGTCATCCAACTCAAGTATTGACCTAATATTGAAGAATTAACCTTATTATCATTACAATCAAGTAGCAAATTAATTTTTGCAAAGCAATTTGATGTGTGTAACGTACCTATTGTGGGGTGAATGTGGGTTTTTAAAGAATTGCAAAAATGGCGCATATAAACATAAAGGTTTTATTAAATAAGATAGAATTGATTTGGGTAATTACACCTTCTGATTATTAACAATGATTGCTCACGCAGTCCTCTTGCAATTTATCCTGCGCGATCATTAGAAAATGCTTAATTCTTAACTCGAGTATTGCAAATATAAAATAAGAGTTGTAAATAAACTTGAAGATTTCTAAGACTATAACTTAAAACGCCAGCTTTTAACGACTAAGCCAATTGCCTAACGCCAGCTGTCCATTGTCAAAACACTCGAGAACCGACGGGGAAATAAACCCCTTTCGGAAAAATAACTATCGTTCATTCTAAGAGGTTCGCACCACTTCCAAGGTTAAACTTTAAATTCTATGAAAGACCTTCGGCCCTCCTGATCAGGTCTAAAACTACCGAGACAGCTGACGCACTGGTCCAACGAAATAAACAGGCGCTTTAGAAAAAGTCTACCGCTATATTATTTCTAATTTTCTCATTTCCACAACACATGAATATCAACACAATTAACAGTTCTAATAAATGAAAAGTCATTCTCATCGGACAGCGCTCGCTGTCGGGATTTGTAATGTGAGCGATGAGGCCTCCTCGTCCTGGGCTTTGATCTTTATCTTTTGCTGAGAATTTCGGATGGTCTCTTTCGGCAGCCGCTGTATACAACGCCCGACTCGTGGCGATCGACCTCTCCTACGGCTACTTTCTTCTGAATACGTTGACAACGATGAACTCGTCGCGTAGCCCTTTTCGGGGGAGGACTACTGGAACCCAGGGTCGTAGTTGCTCGTCTGGGATGAGGGTGACCACACGAGAACCTAATGCAGTAGGGGCAGAAGAAATATATGTTAATGTTAGCCGTAATTAAGTTGCCTGCACACGCCTCATTCACCCAACAACACCCACACACAGAATCACTCCACCAACGCGCGGCCCGCAACTCGCACTCACTGGGTGAGAGAAATTTGCGAGTTTCGCAACGCGCTACGCAGGGAACACCGGTGCTATGCGCGCTTGCGTTGCTCTCGTTCTCCACGTCCACGTAAACCAGCCTTGCGTCCCGCCTTTGACTCAGCGACGACGCTACACTCTTAGCTGAGCCTCCAAAGTCGTCCGCTCTATGTAAGGCTTGGTTGGTCGGCTCTTTATTGAAAACTGGCCGACGCCTTTTCCACTGACGCGTTCTAACCGGGGCTGGTGAGCTTTCCCTTTGTGGCGTTCGGGAGGTAACGCCTTCCTTGTTCCCGCGACGAACACGGCGGCTCTTCCTTTTTCCCGTATTATGCTCGGAATAAGACTTGGAATACCTTACCTGCCGCTCATGCCCGCGCCCGGAAGAACCTCTTAGCGCCGAACGCCCGGAAAGCTCCACTGCCTCACCCCGATTCACGAAAACGTCTTTCTTCATCCGAATCTTAGGTAACAATCCACTACCTTAACTCTTCTCCCCACCTCGTCTCCTTTCCAATCTTCCCCTCTTTTTCATTGGCTCTCGCCGCGTCTCTCCTCTAACCTCTCTCTCTCTACCAATCTCAAAACTCTTATTTTCTTCCTTCCTTCTCACATAAGGCGCTTTTATCATTGGCTTTCGACCCTCCGCCGTCGTCTGCTTTACACGTATCCTCACATGAACTGGGGTTTGAGTGCTCGCTATCGCGACCCCTCCCAAATCTTGTGACAATGTGCCTTCAAAGCCATTTTTTAGAATTAATTTTAATGAAGTTTTTCAAGCACAAATTTAATCTTATTAACAATTTTTCAATTTCTATTTTACGTAATTAATTTTTTAATTTCCATTCTCGGTAGTTTAAAAGATGGTTATGTTAATCTTTATTCCTTTGATCCCACAGATATGGTCTTTTCTGTACGCAGGAAATCAAGTTTTCCTCGACCATTATGGCAGGCACTGCTTCGTTCGCGTGAAAAAAACAAACATGTTTGTTCTCTTCGCGCCCGCCTCTTTGCCGCCTCAACCTCTCGCCGCTAGGATTCGCTCACGTAAGACACTCTCACAGAAATAATGCTTTTGTTATTTTCGCTGCGATCCGCTTCGCTTCAAGTTCGCTCACGTAAGACACAGCGTAAGGAATGAGCAGATCAGTACGCTGCGTCTTATAGGGTGGGACAGCCGAGGACGGCCGCCCCGACCGCGGCAAATCTTGGAGCTCCGCCAAACCGCTTTGTGATGGCTTCACACTCTGTGCCCGGCGATTAACCATATTTCTGTCGACTGCTGATGCTCCATATATTGCACATAAGCGTTTGTGAATGTTTCCAGCCGTTTCTGGCTCCGCAGAGAGAAATTCAATGACGACACGCTGCTTGTAACTTACAACACTTACAGACGCCATGTTGTTCCATTGCTGCACGTACGCTATCTGTTGGAAGAAACAGAAACTTTGCGCGCGCACTCTAAAAACTTCAGAGAATGCATGGCTCCAGTTTCGCATTCATACTGTTATAGGGGACGGAGAAAATTGTGGTGCATTACTTTCTGGGCTACCCTCCTAAATGCTGGTGGACAACAACTTCACGTCAATTTACATCAAAAGAATAAAATATTAGAGATCCAGAATTCCTTCTGCAAGTTTCAAGACCCTGTACTGTATATGATGGCTTGAAAAATAATCAACGTTTTATGATTAACTCTTCAATTTTGCTTTGACATCGATTTAAGATTAATTATTTAAATTATTAAAATTATTATAATTAATAAAATTATTTTTACGTCAATGGTGTAAAAGAAATTTATGTTTTAACCATTTCTACTTTTTTTTACCACTTGTTTAAATATTTAAAAAAATTATATCAGAAATTACCAGAAAAATAAATTTATGAATAAATGGAATCATAGGAAGTGGAACTTATTAATTGATTTGTTTAATTTTATTAAGTCTCCTACTGTTACAACCATTAAGTAGGACCGACACATGAACTTTCCGACATACGATGCTCAAAACTTGTTTCATACATGGACTTTTCTACCACCTTTTTATGAGTTTCATGAGTTTTTTAACTTTATGCAAACAGTGGATTTCTACTAAATCACTGATGCTCTACAGCTTTGTAATTGTGATTTTCCTCTTTCTATCATGATTCTCAGAAGTTACACTACGCGTGCTGGGAATATTTTTATTCAATCGGTCATGGCACTTACCTATAGATAGATCTAACCTTTTATGACTCTAGCATTTTTTGTTCTAAATTTATTCGGATGCTTCGGGAATTTCTTCTACACCTTGTATATCTGTTTTAAAGATGAATTAAAATTTTCGAATACCTTCTGGTCAGAATTATGAACTCAACGAGCATTTGCATGTAATCGACATGGAAAATGATTAATCTGAATGTATAGGATAAGAACTCTGTTCAAAAGAATAAAACATTCAAAAACAAAGTAAAGTCATTTGAATAAGAATGTAGTAATTTAAATAAACAATTCGAGTATGAAAAGTTCCTTACGTTCCCCTGGTCAAAAATATAAACTAACCCACTGCTTCAGATCACTGCTTCAGAGAATCAGTTAGGTATGTATGGTGAGATTTTGGATGGAAAGGACTTTATTTTCCAGTAAGATAATGCCTTTATTCACACGTCAAACACAGCAATGAGATGGTTTCATCAGCAACAAGCTCGATCTCAATCCAGTAGAAAACTTGTGGAGAGAGCTGGTTCGAGGTGTGTATGTACATGGCGGTCATACACCTCCATTAATGACTTGTGAAAATCAATCGTAAAGGTCTGGAATGAAATAAATGATTAGTATTTGTTAAACCTGTTAACTGCATGCCACAACCAATGTTTGATGTTATTTACAATCACGGAAGAAGTACCTCATATTAAGAATAAGTTCTGTTCATCAGTTTTGTTTCCTTGGATTTCTTACATCACTATTTATCTATGAGTTTATTGTTTAGACCAGAGGACAGTAATTACTATTCATTTCTAAAGTGCTTATTAAGCTTAATACAGTATTGTTCAAAGATTTTCACATTTTTTGTGTCCATTATCATTATACACAAATTTCTTACACTATACATTCAAATTAATTACTTTCCATGTTGATTGCATGCATGTGCTCGGTGAGTTATTTTTCTGACCAGGACTGTATGAACCGATGCACATAATTTTATAATCGATATGTTATTGAATATGTTTGCCTGTATTAGCTTTGGTTCGGAATTTTATTAGCAGTCCATGAGGTTTCTTAGCAAGAAAGCAACATGTTGAAGGATTAGATCAATTCTAATGAAATTGCACAAGAGGATAGTGTGTGTGTGTGTGTGTGTGTGTGTGTGTGTGCGTGTGTGGCCTACAATTTTTTTAAATTTCAATATGATATGTGCACACTGGATCCTGTTATAGTGTGTCCCAAAAGTCCCAATAGAACAATTTTATATGCTGCATACCCTCCACGAGCGTGAATGAACAATTGTAAAGTATCACAGGCTGTGTGCAGGCATGCTTATCCTGCTGCAACACCACTTTACATTCCTGTTGCAATAAACGCAAGAGAACGGTTTCTACTATCTTGCGATGTTTAATGTTCTCATGAAAAACATCGAGGATGAGCTCGAGTTGTCACTGGTGGCATCCAACAACATTGTGCCAGGTGTTGATCCTGGAAAATATCCAATCTCCTGGTCTTCATTGCCCATTTGACGTCCATCACTGGCGTGAGGGAAGAATCTGTTCATATCACTGAATACCACAGATTTCTATTCAGCTCGCCAGTCAGCTGTTTCGCGACACCACTGCAACCGGAAAGAATGGTGTTCTTGCAAAAGTGGCAGTATGGCTAGAGGAACATGTGACTGCAATCCTATTGCAAGCAAATGGCTGCAAATGGTCCATCTTTATAAGGTTGGTCCTACTCTGACACTTAAATCTGCTGTGGATGCTGTGGAAGTGTTTAGTGCTTCTTTTACAATCCGACTGTGTTGGCATGGATGAGTAATACGAGCGTCTGGAACTTGGTTTAGGTGTGTAAGTACCTTGTGTTGTCCACTGCTGCCACCATAGAAACATTATGTCCAATGTGGGCCACAACTTGGCAATAATAACATCCAGCCTCTCAAAAGCCCACAATCTGACCTCTGTGGAAATCTATCAGTAACTGCACAGGAGTAAGGCTGAGTGTGCTAGGCATGGCACGTGTTGAGACTATGCTAGTCTGTTACAATACAGATGCCAGATTGATGATGTTATGTAAATTAGGGATGAACTAAAAAACTGTCTATCTGTCAATATTGAAAAAACTAAATCTATGATTCTTTATCAACGTAATAAGCGGAATTTCCCTAATTGTCTCTCCCTATACTAAGACAATAGTCTGTTATTAACCGTTTCGTCATTTTTCTATTTAGGGATTTTAATTTCCCATGATCTTTCCTGGGATTTGCATAATGACTCCTTATTGTCTAAGTTAAATAGAAGGCATGGCATTATTTCTCGTTTAAGTTATCTCCATCATATGATTATCCTTCAACTTTACTATACCTGGATACAATCTATTTTATGCTTTAATATAATTTTTTGGGGATCATCTACTTCTCGTAATCTTTCTGGAATTTTTAAAATGCAGAAACGGTTTCTCAGAACCTTATTTAATCTTCCCAAACATTAATCACTAACACCTCTTTTTTTTGAATTAGTTATTCCTACGGTTTATCAATTATATTTCCTGCGTGTTTGTACCTATGTATTGAAACTTTCTAATTGTTTATTACGTGCCCCATCTCCCATAATAACGAACAACAACAATTGTACTCATCGCTCTTCCACTAGATCATCAGGGCTATTAATTCCTCTTCTTGTTAATCGCAACTATCGTCGCCATTGTCTAACTTTTATAGGTGTGAAATGTTGGTCTTCTCTTCCTTCCCAGCTGCGTTCCTTATCAGATTTTCGAGTTTTCTTTAAACATTTAAAACGTTATGTTCTTTGTCTCACCCCAAAGTTCAAGGTTCCTTTTATAATCGACCAATATCATTTTTGTTTGTTGCAGTTGCCTTTATTATAACTTCAACTTTTATTTTTTTCTGCTGTAATGCTCTAATTTATTTTTCCACCCTCATTTTTTTTCTTTTTTCATAATTTATTTTAACTTTTGATTTTAATTTTATAAATTTATTTATTTATTTATTTATTTATTTATTAGTACTGGTAACCCAATACGTCCATCCAGGGCCTGTGTGGCCTGAGGCTGACGAGTTGGATCCCTGGATGAACTTGGATTAACGACTGCTGTATGATGGTCACTGCAGCCAGGGGCAGGGGGGGGGGGGGGAATCGTGAATCACGGATGGTCGCCCATTCAGTGACAAGCCGTGCCTGATGTTGCTTAACTTCTCAGAAGTTGTGTTTCAGGGAAAGCCCACCAGGCCAGACACTTTTTACTTTTTAAACCTTCACTTATTTTTTTTGTGTATTTCTATTTGTTTGTTCACATTCCTTTTCTTGATTTAGTGAGTTTTTTTCTGTTTCTAAATAGTTTATTATTAGTAATATTTTATTCGGTAACACTGTGCTCCCTGTGACCTCTTGTCGGTCAATTTCTGACCATAATGGTCCCAGGGAGTCCACTTTATTTGTTGCTATATAAATAAATAAATAAATATAAAATAAATAAATAAAAATAAATAAATAAACTACTTATCCACTGGAAGGACTTTTGGGACACCTTTTACAAGACCCTCTACGCATATAGTGTTGAAATTTAAATCCATATGTTCTATGCCACTCACATTATGCTTTTGTACAATTTCACTAAAATTGACCCACTGCTTTCATGTTTAGCATTTTTTTTCCGCAGTGTATCTGAATGACACTTCATAAACAATGGAGATAATAAGTTTTTTGCTTATTTTTCTGTCTTTATGACCTTTCTTTGCTATTGGGTAGAAAAAAAATGTGAGGCGTTATTTTATGGGCAATTCTCATACAAATGATATCCTTTTCATACAAATCATACTGTTATATTAATTATGCATTTTGAAAATATTTATCTATTTTTTGCTCAGAAAAATGTAATATAAATGAAAATTCATGTAGTAGTTGATTTGATTATGTTTTTCTCACTTTATTTAACCTGAAAAGAAATTCGTGACGTTTAAAATCAATGAAACTATTTTAATGGTTCCATCCAGACATGGTTACTGTACAACTTTACATACAAGTAAGTCTTACAACAAATTTTGATCATCACAAGTTTCATAAAAAAGTAACATCAAGTTAATAATATTTCAGCTCCTTCCATGTTGCTTTTCAATGTAGAACTGGTTGGTCTGTTTGAACATTCCATCTTTTATCAGACTGATATCGATGATTATGGAATAGTAAGTCAAGTTTGTATGCATGACTGTTAAAACATGTGCAATTATATACCTTATATAAAGAAGAATTATTTATTATCTCGTAGAATGCACACTCTAGTTTATGAGTAACACTCTACATATCCTAATCGACTACTTTTTTTGGAATATCTAAATCATGAAAGATCATGAATATAATGTGGCCATACCAACACAACTGAGGCTTCTCAAAGTGAAGAAGTATCACCAACATCTAAAGGCCTGGATCGTGCAGAGAAATATAAGCTTAAAAATATTGTGAATGTGTTAAAAATCTTATTATTCGCAACTATTAAATTCACAAAATTTCTACACAAAATAAATTTGGTAACAGTTCATTTTTTCCAGAACTGAAAATTGGAAAAATTGAAAAATACAGTCTTTTAGTTAAACAAAAAAAACTAATACCCCGTCCACACCATAAAGCCAGGCAATTATTAATCTAGCTCACCCGATGTATAAGCAAACTTGGTTTAAAATCCTAGGTTATGGTATTCACTGTATCCCCCTTTAAACATGGCCAACGTGGTATTGAATCCTAACTTTCCAATGTTAATGTGGGTTATTGATTAGTGACACGGATATTGTTACTAATTTATAATAAAAGAACGAATGTGAACGAATAATAATCATTATTTCTATCTGCAGTATGTCGTTAGGAAATTTTTACAACTCCGTATCGCAATATCTTTTTAATTAAATTTTAATTAAGCAATACAATTGTTGTTTTAAAATTAAATGTTGAATAACTTTGTTTCATCATTTATTCACTGAAATTTTTCGATTGTTTATTAATAAAAACAACAGCTCTCATGCAAAGTCATAGCCTACAACAATGAAAGAAAAACTCTTTCATTGTTGTATTCTGTGGCAAACCTAACCAAAAAAATATCATCCCTATTTTCTGAATAAACAGCTCCGACTCAGGGCTCTAATAAGTTCAGGAAATTCCTCAGAGTTTTCATACATCACATTACCCCCTCCAATTTTAAAAAATTGATTATTATCTAAAATGGCCTTCTTACTAAATGCCGTCATCCATAATCAAAAGATTCCCCCAATCTTAATTACATGCTCAGTCGAAATTATTTTAGCGCCACCCATGGCGTTTAGGTATTATTCAGCCGGAGCGAGACTTTTGACCCACTTTGTATACATAGAGTTGGTAAAGATCATGGAAACCATTAGCATATTTAAATGTTCCACATACAATCTTTTCATGTGAGCTATCATGTAGAATATTGTTAAAGCCGGTATTAAAACAGTTAGTATTCGAACTGCGAGAAAAAGACATTGAGTTATGCCACTGAAACTTGCTAGATATTGGAAGAGCAACACAGCGGACTAAAACTTGCTGGAAGAGCAGCCCTTTCCAGCGTCAATTTCAGCTATTCTGAAATTATGACAGCATGCAAGAAGTGAAAATTCGTAGTTTACAAAAAAGAGATGTTAAGTGTACTAAAAAAACTTAGGCAAAACTTAGTGGCGCCATTTCTGAGGGTAAAAAGCAGCCCAATCCGAGACCAGCCAGTAGCCGTACTCCTGAGGTTGTCCAGAAATTTCGAGCTCTCATAACCAGATGTAACCCGCCAACAAAACAACCACTGCATTAAAAATAGAGACATCTGTGTGTACGGGAAACACAACTATCAACCATGGTCTACAATTGGAGAAGTGACACAAGATCCACGTTTATAAGTTGTTGCAGCGCCATGTTCATGAGCGAAGAAAAAACTGACGTAAACTGTATGAAAGATGGAAAGTGGAAACACTTGGTCAAACTAGGCCTATGTTTATTTAGAAGACTGCAACAAAGGCTGAACCATTTTTTACCTCCCAAGGGATTCTAAGAACTTCAAAAATTGTTACCGTGAATGCAAGGAAATATTATAAAAAGGTTTCATGTTCGCGTCGGAATACAACTACTACAGCAAGTAAGTTTTACATAGAGTTGAGTCAGAAACCAAAGTCAACTCAATATACTATTGGACTAACCATTTAACCCCATATTTACCTGTGACATCTCCGATTTGTACCATACAGATGTAAACAAGATATTGCAGCCCCAAAACACGGCCACATCAAATTGCCTGTTCCTGGATATCAAATCACCCGGATCAACTTCTTCTACTTAAGCTGATATGAAGCCAATATGAAGAGCCTTCATATCAACATAAGGTGAAGTTGGTACGGGTGTCTGGTCCAAAAATAAAAATTAGGAGAGAACCCTTTATCGATAAGTAAAAGAAGACTCCTAATCACTTTGTGGCTGTGGCCTATTAAAACGGGCCCTTGGAAAGAGACGACCCTAACAACCGTCTGTATTAATTAATGAATTCTAAATATGTGAAAAATAATTTTTCAATAGAGCCAATATGTTGAAATTGCTTAATTTTTTTCAAGGTTGTATGATTCTATTTAGGTTTTTTATTCTGATAAGTGTGTGTTATATATAGATGTATCTGAACTATGACGATGATGATATAGATTTTTTGGAATTTTCCATTTGTGGATTAAATACAATTGCAGGATCATTAGTGAGAGTAAGTGTCAGTTTCATTGTGTTGGATTGGTGCAAATGAAATGTCCGGAGAAATATAGTTAGAGACCATTCCTCTCTAAAGTAAAGTGGAAGCACACACATGTCGAGTTCCTACGCCTTACCTCCTATAGATAGGTAGTAAATGACCAAGAACAAATTTCAGGCTTGCTTTGTTCAGGGGCACATGTCTTCAGAAACCTGATTTTAGAGTCAGCTTCCTATATGAATTTAAACTAGGCCATTTGTTAAGAATTGGCTTTCAGAACATTAACAAAGCATATAGGTAGACCACACCCAACGGACAAACCCTTCGTCGATGATTTAGGAAGTTTCGACGCGAAGATACGGACCTGCAAATCAAGGCTCGTGGTCACCAAACTCTTGCAGTTGTAAGATATTCTGTTAATTTGAAAGACATTCGTGAGATAGCTGCATAGGTAGTTGTTCATTACACGACAGTTGTTCTGCTACATTGGGTTAGGTCAAAAATTGGACATGTAGGTACCTCATGATCTGCCAATTGCCAACAAGGACAGGCGTTTTGAAGTCTGCTGGTCTCCACTGCACCGAATTTACTCCTGTGACGAAAAATGGCTCATGAAAGATCTGGATAATTGTTAAGCAAGGTAAGCCTTCTGGGTCACATTCTAAACCACCTCTACACTCCAAGAAGATGAAGCTCCTTGTGTGGAATTCCACATCCAGGAAAATTCATCGGTGACTGTTGGCAAGAGGCTAAATCATTGATGAAGAACAATTGACACTAGTCAACCGACATGGTGTTCTGCTTCAGGACAACCCACGTCCCCATGCCTCACAATGCTCTACACTTAGTGCTTTGGTCACTCTCCTCATCCTGCCTATTCCCCACATTTATCTCTTTCAG
>JAHWFO010061815.1:0-10451 GCA_023313115.1 Rhysida immarginata | reverse complement strand
ATTATTATTATTATTATTATTATTATTATTATTATTATTATTATTATTATTTATTTAGAAGCACTCCCTGGGAGTATTACATCATAAATTCATTGAGTTTAGAACAACAATCAGGTTCACAATGGTTATATTAAGAAAGTTGAAAGTTTTTTCGGTTTTTTAAAATATATGATTTTAAGACATTATTAAAATGTGTGCAATTATGAATACATTTAAAACGAGAACAAAGAAAGATGTGACTTCGCACATAATATGGCAAGTCATTCCAAAATTTAAAAGTGTTATAAGGATACATTCTGCGCTTAAAATTAGATAGCATGGGAGTGACAAATTTAAATCGTTGAGGTTGACGAATATCTATAGAGCTATTAAAATACTGTAGGATAAAATGATTAGGGTCTTCGTGATTACGTAAAGAGTTGGCCAACGATTTCAATCTACAATAAATAATGAAGGCCTCAAAGGACAACAGACCAATTTTGTAACAGTGTTCTGAAATTGACTGATAACGGTTAAGCCTGAAGGCTACTCGAATGCAGTAATTCACTACAGATTTTAACATCTTTAGTCGATAGGTATATAAACAGATGCCATATTCAATACTGGCATATATCTGTGCTCGTATTAATATGGCTAGTTCTTCAGAATTTAAAAGTTCACTTAGACGATAAAACAAATAACATTTTTTTGTAATTCTTCGAATTAAGTTTTGAATATGATTTTGAAAGGTCAACTGTGTATCAAAGTCTATTCCTAAAACACTGATAGATTCATTGGTGGATGAAGAAATGTTATTATGTTTGTTTTTTGTGTATATAATATCATGGCGCGTTCACGATACCAGGATTCTACGCTATTTAAATCTTCTTGTAATAATATCTTCTCTTGTTCAATATCTTCGTAGTTGCATTGAGAGAACAAAAAGTTATCATCAACGTATGACAATAAGTTACAATGTAGAGATAGATCAAAAAGGAATCGTGAGAAAACAGAGTAAAATATGTTGGGAAACCCAGAACCTTGGACGACACCATTGTTGGACATATGAGAAGTAGACTGGTCGGGATTATCTTTATCAACTATACTGAAATAGCGATTCTGAAAGTATGAAGCACACAGAGATAATGCTGAACTACGGACTCCTATATTATACAGATCGTGTAAGAGTTGACGACATGGAACGGTATCAAATGCTTTAGATACGTCTGTTTTTGCAAAGATTAAAGCTTTTTTCTTATCAAGAGTTTCTATGATTTTTTGATATATTTTCATTATGAGTGAGCTGGCACTACGATTGGCTCCGCATCCATTTTGATTACGATGTAGTAGGGGTTGGATGTACAATTTCAGTTGGCGAAAAATGGTGTATTCTATGACTTTAGTCAAAGGATGGAAAGTTGCAATAGGTCTATAGGATTTATAGTCTAGACGGGATCCTTTGTTCTTGTATATTGGAGTAATAAAGGCAGTCTTCCATCTGGGTATTTTGAAGAAGCGATGATTAAATTAGCCAGATGACATGAAAGGGCCCAGAAGGCATCGTTTAAACTTTTCAATTGCTTGCCCGTCACTATATCAGTAGGAATCGCTGAGGATAATTCTCAATCTACGAATTGCAATTCTAATATCACTCGGTGACACAGGTGTAAAACTCGAGAACCTATGGTTAACAACACAAGGGGATACTATCGGAGTACTAGGTGTCGTATGGTTGGGATTATCACACCAAAGGAGATATGTCTTGAACAGTGCTGGCTCCAGACTCTTGGAGTTTTTTACATTAGTGCCTTTAACCAGCGACCATAAGTCGACTTTGCCATTCTTCCTAATATACATATTACGTTTACATTTGCGTACCTGTGTCTCTAAGGCTAGTGTTGCCTTTTTCCACTTGTTACGATTTTCGAGGTTAGGTTGTAGTTTATAGGTTGAGTAACAGGAGTTCTTGGATAGCCATAAGGTTTTTAGACTATCAGTCCACCAAGATTTGCCTTATTTATTTGTTTGTGGTTTATAGGAAGCACCTGCGTTGTAGATATTACCTGCAACCTATACAGGATGGATGGAAAAATGAGCTCCCCCCCCCTTTTTATTATCGTAACCGAAGCAGATATGTCAATTTTGATGAATCCAATGAATAGGAAATTGTGAGTGCCCTATCCCATGGTGCACTTTTCATCATCCCAAATATGCAAATTAGGACACATTCAAATCCTATCTTAAAACCATAACAGATACACGAAAAATTTCAATTGAAGACTTGTTCAACATGGAATTCCCAACTAAAACAAAATCTTTTTTTTCAAAATCCGATGAACGGATCACCAACAATCCAAAGTAGAAGTTCATATTGACCATTTCAGGAACCGCGTAGCTTGCCACCCTGGAAGTGTTCTGTCTTCTGTATGGCCTAAAGCTTGTTCACCAAAAGCCTCCTTCAGCAGTCTGTGGGTTTCAGCCGCAGTTTTCTTCAGCTTTAATAGCAAGAATCGCAACACGATCAACACAAAGAGTGACAAAAGTAGCCCAAACTCAAAATCACGTGGACATAGCATGACACCGCTTGGCACAATTACAGCTGAGAGAATACAGTAGTTACACGAAAAGAAAGGAAACCTTCGTATCTCTGGAATTTAAAACACTATCTATAGGCAAAACTTCGTACCTCTTACGGTTCGGTCAGAATAAAACAATGTGGGAAATATTTGGTAGCACCTCATATTATTCCATGCATTGAATGAAGACGATCCCGATAAAAGAGACCACAACTGGCACCTAGACATAAAGGATTAAGAATTTGCTAGGAAAATGCATACGAGCAACTGTTCGCCGTATTCAAAAGTATCTCAACACTTATGATAATCACTTTGTACACCTGTCGTAATTGTAGAGGTCAAAGAGGTCTTATGTTCATCGCTTGATGCCTGTATGAATTTAGTGTTACAACTTTTATATAGTGTTCTCCTTTTGCTGAAATGTGTGTGTAATACGGCTTGCCGAAATAAAATGACTGATGACTGTTCAAAAAGATCTCCAAAAAAGTTTCATTCAGGCAGTAAACGACTTTTTATCTGGTGATTGTTTACCGTAAGTTAACCCGTATCTCCTCTGAACAGTGAGCGGGGATTTGTTTTTGCAAGCCATATTCACGCTTTCTCTATAGTAGACGCCATGCCAATGCCCCCTATGAGCAGTTTCTTCAATCTATATATATAAAAGAAAAAACTGACTGAGTGAGTGATCAACGCACAGCCCAAACCATAAGGCCTAGAAACTTGAAATTTTGTACAGAGGTTCTTTACAAAATGTAAGTGAGCACTAAGAAGGGGTTTTTCGAAATTCAACCCTTAAGAGGGGGAAAGGGGGCTTGAAAGTTTGTTAACACATTAACTGGTGTTGCACTACATAATTAACCATATTAACCTCTTTTAGGGAGGGGGTAACGAATTATTAACAATGAGCATAAATATGATTATGCAATGACAGGACATAGATAAGCAGTGTTTATCGAGGAGGCTAAGGAATCACACGAATCTCCCTTGAGCTCCCTAAAAACGTCCGGACGACTGGCGAAAATTTGTGTGTTTGGCAAAAAAGAGAAGAACTATATAGTATTGATCAGTGAAATTTGCAACAGAAATACATAAAGCTATCCGGGCATTGGAAACATCTGAAAGCTCGGCTAGAGCAGGAGGGTATAAGAGCTTCTACGTCAAGGGCAAGGGAAATTTTAAAGGATACGTCTAAAGCAGGGCTGTCCAAGATTTCTGTCCGCGGGTAATCTTCCTTACCCCCCTATTGCGCATTACGTTGATCAGTTCCTTAAAGTCGAATTTCTGATTATCAATTCGACATTGTAAAAAAAAAAACAAAAAAAAAACGAGGCAGCTTACCATTTTATTTCCTTCGTTTTCTCGATGTCAGGTAGAATTATATTTTTTTCCCCGATAGGACATGATTACATATTAAACATTTCGAATCCGATCTGTGAACAATGAAAAAAAAAACATATTCTCCCATTGCGGTTTAAATAGTGGTTCAGTGATTTTATGTTTTTTAGGAATGTGCGCCATGTTATGCGAGACGAAAAACAAGCAAGTATCAGTAACAAAAAAAATAATGCCTCATTTAATGCAATCGCCTCCTAAAGTCTGGCAACACTGCTTAGAAAAACTATACCCACTCCCCTCCTGAGTTTTGGACTATCTCCTCGGCTTTGCCGTGAGCTTTGTCCGCGAGCATTTTATGTTGCACGTGGGCGACGTGCAGAGTTGGATGGCCCTGGTCTAAATTACCCAGTGATGCTCCCCGGGGATGAAGATGGATAACATTTTAATCTGAGACAGAACAACAAGAGGGTAAGTAAAGCCCAGGCAAAGTGTGCAATATAAGTAGGCTCATTAAGAATGATGGTTCCATCCCACCTCTGAGAATTATAAAACGAAACTGAATTTGTAACAATACATAGAAATCCTGTTGTTCGGGCTTTTCTTAGAAGTTAACGTTTTCTTGGAAATATTTAATAATGATCAGTAATTGGAGATAATGGAGAGTTAGCAGACTATTGAGAAAGAGTGAAAGATGACAGAGGACGCAGTCCCTTCATTCGAGCTACAGTTGGCGACATAACCAAGTCAACTCTTCAAACTAACAACCATATGTCGTTATGTCCTATAATAATCTTTCGAAGGATTATAACAATAATTCATATCTATCGAAATGCCAGCGAAGAAATGAGTATTGGGCAGAGATGACAAAAAGTTATCCGGGTATCGCAAACATCTGAACAACTGCTTCGTCTATAGACGGAAATTGTAGAATTACTAAAAACAAACTTATTATTTAACTTCATGAGGTTGTTCTGTTTAACCTACAACTGGAATTGACCTTTATCCCCTGTATTGTGATTGGCTGCCACTAAACGTCACTGACTTTTTTACAAAATGCAAATGGCGGATACTGGATGTGTTAACGGCATTTGTTGACCGTATCGTAAGTGAAAGTTTTAATTGTTGTTGTTCAAACTTTTTGTTGCTATGGTTAAATATTGTTGTGTTCCCAATTGTCGGAGTAAGGAGAAAAAATAATCATCATTAAAAAATAGTTTTATAGGTAATTTGGAAATAACTATGAAATTAAAATTATGAAAGGTTATCAGTAAACATTTAAATCATTATATTTTTACAAATTTAAGGTTAATAATGTTATGCTGAATTAATAAAGATAATAATAAAAATCTTTAAAATAGTAAAAACCTATGGAAAATGTAAAGAAAAAGAACTTTACTCACATCACAAGTGCTTACAACACGACCAAGGGACGCCATTTTTTATGTGGTCACGTGGGTAGTCAAGGCTACGAAGGCTAAGAAGGGGTGTGAGAGTTTATGATAAAGGTCAATTATCTCGGGCAACGCCGGATGTCTCGGCTAGTAAACAAATATAGCAGATAAAGCTTTGAAGTTTTATTTCTAGAAAATGATGCATGATTATGGTATTATGTTCAAAAGTTATTAAATATTGTTATAGTATAAATTTTTTAAGGACACTCTGCATAAAATTTGCCATCTTGGTTTTTGAATAATCTCGATGACAGACTCAGTCTCTTGTCAATTTTCCTCAAACGATATAACTATTTTTTCCGGAAAAAATTGAACTCCGATTTAAATTCTAACTTAAATTATTCAATAACAAGATAATTATTTCTGCTATAAATCCTAACGATAATATTTACGTGTGTCCCGTAACCACCATGGAGGAGAATTAAGACGGAGAACGCATGCAGATTTCGGATGCGAAATAGCCAACTGCGATTTGGAGGTGGATAAGAGCGAAGCGGCGCTGTTTACAATAAAAAGACCGTGTAGTTCAGCATTTTCAGGAATATAATTCTCCATAAGAGGAACTGTTGTTGCGAGAAGTGGCATAAGGAGATAGTGAGAACTTTGTGCGCTCTATCTTATTTCTTCTCTATGGTAGCGTGAAGTTTCTTTGAGTGCCAAGAAATGGCATTAATTTAGTAGCACATTATATTGAGCGAAAGTGAGTGCCGCTCGAATTGAGTACATCGTATTAAATTTCTTTTGGTCCCGTGACTTTTTCACGGGAGAAATATTCGCATACATATAAAATATAAAACTGTTCTGTAGGAAAAAAAAAAAAAAAAAAAAAAAAAAAAAAAAGCTTAAACAGTTTCGCCACGTGTTTCTTTTGGACATGAAAGTAACTCTTAGCAAATTCGAAAGTATTCCAACGTAAAGTAATTTTCACTATAGCTTACGTTCGTTTTATTCTTTACGTGAAATTCATTAAACAGAATTTTCTTATTACACTTGAGATAGTTCCTTCCCCCTCACTAGGTTTGTGCTTTTTTCCAATCTCTATAGGGTGGTGGGCCTTTGCTTTTTTCCATTCCAAATCATTTTTTTATTACACTGAAACCGACTAGAAACTCATGATTAGCGTATACACGCATGTAACCAAATTTTGTACAATTAATTTCTCCGAAACGGCAAAGCAGCAGAACCAAATGAAGTGAATACACCCTTAGGGGTTTCCTTAATTTTGAAAAAATCCATCTTAAAGTTGAACGGCATAGGATAAAGTAACCATTTTTATGTTTTTATTTTTAAAAAATAATTAAATCATCAACAGTGCCCAGGGCCGTACCCAGAATTTTTTTTCGGGGGGGGGGGGGTTGGGGGGGGCTGGCCCAATCCTCCTTGTGGGGGGAGGGGTTCCCCCAGGTAAAAGATTTAGTTGCCATGGTGGCCAATTTCGGGGGGAGGCTGCAACCTCCTCAGCCCCTCCCCCCCCCTGGGCACGGCCCTGACAGTGCCAACAATGCGATCATTACGTACGTATGCTTCAGGCTTGCGTCAAGAATCAAGGGGATTACGAGGCCGTTTAAATTTGACCTGGACTTTATTTTTTTTAATTTCATTGTTGTAAAAATCTAAACTCTTATTGTTGGGATGGCAAATACCGCCTGTCATGCAAATGCAGCACCACGCATCCGGTTGCCATGACAATTGATCATTTGCTTAAACAAAATGGCGGACAGCGATGTGTCGACCAAAGTGGAATAACGAATAATCATCAAATTTCTTCACAACGAAGGTGCGAAAGCATCTGAAATTCATCAGAGACTTCAAAGACAGTTCACCGAGTCATGTTAGTCTCGATCATCCGCCTTTGCTTGTTGCCAAAAGTTTGAAGGTCATAAGGCAAGGCCAGCAACTGCTGTTAGTGATAGCATCATCGCACGAACAAATGAGTTGATAAGGGACAACAGACGGATTCACGTCCGAGAATTGGCTTCAATACTGAACATCAGCACTGGCAGTGTGGAGACCATCATCCACGATAAACTCAAATTCAACAAGATCTGTGTCAGATGGGTCCCTAAGCAACTCTCCGTGGATCACAAAACCACCTTGGTGGAAATCTGTTCCATGTTGCTGCAGCGATATGACAGGGAATGTGACAGCTTCCTAAGCCGTGTTGTGACCACCGACGAGACATGGATTCATCACCATACTCCTGAAAGCAAGCGTGCGAGCATGGAGTGGAAACACGCAGACTCACCACGACCCAAGAATTCAAGATGACATTAAGGGTATCATTCATATCGATTTTCTGGAAGAACGTCGAGGCATAAATGCACCCTACTACTGTGACATTTTGAGGACGTCCCTGAAGCCGGCACCAAGGAAAAAGCGACCAGAACGCCTTACCAGTGGTGTTTGTTTTCTGCAAGACAATGCCAGATCACACAAACACCATAGCCAAATTGACTATGGACACACTGAGGGAACGCAAATGGGACATCTTACCACATCTTCAATACAGCCCGGATCTCTCCCCTTGCAACTATCACCTTTTTGGACGATTGAAAGAGTTCTTGGGAAGGCAGAGGTTCGGCTCCAATAAGGAAGTGAAAAAGGATGTCCTGACGTGGTTTCGACATTAGCCTGAAGATTTCTACAGAACCAGTATCCGGATGCTCCCAGACAAGGTTTTCAGAGTGATAACCTTCAGAGGCGATACAATAGTCACAAAGTTGTCAGTTACACATTCAAGAGTTTCTTTTTTAATGCTTGCAAATGCGTCAGTTATGGACCTTTTGAGGCTAATAAGGTCTGTCGACTTCTTCTTGTGAACCAAATCTTTCATATGATCCCAAAGATAGAATTAATAGAAAGATAGAACTTATTCAAGTCAATCGTTGTAGGTTAATTAAAATTCATCCTTACGTCGTAGCTGCAAGAACACAAAATTACAAAGAAAAGAAAATTTCGTCTTGTGCATTTTCATTTCAAAACGGTGCCCGTATCTGAATGAATATTTCCCAGAAGAAAGGTTGAAGGGAGAAATATTATTTTTTATAATCACAATGTTTTTATGTATTGAGTACACTGTAATGATTATAAAGTTCTTTCGGTTAAATATCGACAGCTCAGTTTCTATTTTAGATCTGTAATTCTCTAGTGAGATTCCTCCTTTTTATTATCATATAGATTTTAGATAATTGAATCAAAGTCTAGATCGTATCAAAAACATATTAAAATGACACTGCAATCAAACGATGAATTGCTTTGCATTTTTTTAACAGAAGAAGGAGGTTTATGAATTTATGGATAAGAATGCAAAAGAAAATGTATTTACAAAATGAATCAACTTTTTTTTTTGTTCAAATGTAATACTAAACGGAGAAATAAACCACGTGGAAGGGCCTGCTCTGTCTGCTGAAACTAATTAATGAAATGGGAACAAAGGAAAAGTAATTGCGAGCGACTCTGCAATTGTTGGTTTTAAAAACCATCTCTTTACTAATAGCTCACTCTCCCATTAGTTAATACAATTAACGGCTTGGTCATTTTTTTTTTTGTCTTTAATTTCTTGCCGTCGATGTTAGCTTTCGTGCTATAAAAAGCGGTTGCTTTCTGGTTCACTGAGCAGGGCAGGAGAGAGGTTTCCCCCGCTTCAACCGCATCGTGTTTAAGTGGCGCCCTCAATTGCTTTCCGGCATAGAAAAACTGTCGAGACGGAGAACGGAAAGGATTGCCTCTCGGTTTATAATTTTTAGGTTAGACTTTTCACCCTATTTTTCAGGATAATGCTCGCGGCAATGATTTATTTTTTGTGATTTGGTAAAAACATAGGACGTTTTAAGACAGTGGTTCTTAAATTTTTTACTTTATTTATTTATTTTTTTACCATGGACACTTTTAGCACTTTGGTACAGCTTACGGATTCTTGAGACTGTACAGCCTAAGCGCCTATAATAATATCGTGCATAAGATAATAACTTGTATTCTCAAGCATATTCGTGTTAAAAATAATGGTTAATTTTTTTTCCAAGGACCCCTTATCAGCTGTCTACATAACGCTTAAGAATCCATAGATTCCAGGTTAAAAAAGTTTTTCTCTTTTAAAGGAATGAAATAATTATTTGTGCAAAGTATTCTTTTGAAAAGTTTCACAGTTGATTGTTTTATTGGGTGACAGTAAAGATAATATGATCTATAAATATAGCCCATTTCAGCATACATATGCACCGAGATAGATACTTCCAGCTACATTTTTAATCGTAAGACATAGAAAAATGTCTTTTTTTCTACTTTTTGTCTTCATCATTGTCTGATAAAACACGCTTACACGAATTTTATTGCTATAGTTATTTTGTCATTAACTACAAGATTGATCATTAATTGTTTACTCCGACATCTAAGTTCAGTTCAGCGAATATCTCGTTTAAACGCATACATTTCAAGTTAGAGTCTGTTATTATTTAGTTAATTTTTTGTTAGTGTTCTTTTCAACGTAGATCTATGCGTCTAAATGAACATCAAAGATTACTATGTGAAAGATAAAAAACCCATATAATTCTGATAGTAACAAAAAACCAGACCTCATCAACCTTCTCAGGATCATTCAGATGCAAACAGATTTGCTTGCGACAGGTACGTATATGAAGGTAAAACCTCTTACCACTAAAAACAAAAAATAAATAAAAAACCTGAAATATAAAAACACCGTTTTGTTTATCGGATGGTTTTTATGGTAAAAGGTTTTCCTTCATGTATAGGCTCTCATCGCGGTTCTTTCTTATTTTTTCATTGCTTGTGACAGTCAAATCCATAAACATCCATAATGGGCTCTCCGATTAAGAGTATCGTTTCTGAATTTATTGAAGAGTTCGAATATCCAAACGTTCATTAAGCTTTCATAATAATTATGCAGCGTGTTTATAAAAATTTTATCATCAAATTGGGAACCTATTTTGTTGCCATTTTACATTTGATTCAGTTATAATTTTATAACGTCCATTTTACAATACAATTGGTTTATTAATGTTTAGATATATAATCGATTTTCATCCTTTCGGACATCATCAGTATTTTCAGTTGAGATGTTTAAATGTCTTACAATGGTATTCTTTTTAAATTT
>JAHWFO010061814.1:0-23507 GCA_023313115.1 Rhysida immarginata | reverse complement strand
TGAAGTACAATTCTTGTAAATTTCATTTTTTTTTCAATAAACACTCGTTTTTTTAAAAATAAATGGAACTTATTTTCTGGACACCCCTCGCGATATGTCCAGATAGCAATGGTCAGCTATTACATGTCCATCCACACGTTTATTAGATTTGCATATGTTCATTGTATTATTTCTTACATTATATTGCCCTGTATAAAACTAAACTTTATTCTGATTTTTTTTTTTTTTTTTTTTTTTTACTTTTCCTCTAGGCTGCTATCCACATTCATAGATTTTTAAGTTTAGATGAAAATGTGTTGAAACACTCTGCTCAAGATATCACAGAAGGTTATGTTACTACTGATTATCACTGTTTCCTTTTTTTTGTTAAATTTCTGTAAGGTATAATGAAATTTAACTTTCTTTTTCTTGAAGGTAGCAATCTTGATAACTCCTTCAGTCTATTGCATGATGCTGAATCCAAGTTAAAAAGAATTGTCACCAGAAAATTTGATGAAGCTGTTAGTAGTGAAGATATAGCATCAGTGGAAAGATTTTTTAAAATATTTCCTTTATTGAATCAGCATGAGGAAGGCCTTCGAAAATTTTCTCAGTATCTTTGTACACAAGTAAGTTATAACATTCAGTTGCATTTTCTCCCCCTCCGCTGAAGATGGCTACTTGGTAGCCGAAATACGTATCCGGTATTTCAAATCTCCTTGTGAATTAGAGGTTCCCTCCGATTTTGGTTAGCTTTCTTATTGGAAAGTATAATGGAGACTATCAGAACATTTTATTTTTTTTTTTTAGCTTCTTCGACTATTTAATTTCACTGATACAGTAATGGTATTAGATTGTGCAAAATTAATGGCTGATTGCATTTCATAGATATAGGTGACTCAGTATGCAAGTTATTTCTTGACTAATACAGCTAAGTGATATATCATTTTAAAGCTGTAGTTCTTCTCTTTAAGATGATGTTAGAAACTTGTTCAGACACCTTACGTTGTGAAAGATGAGATCAATTTTGCAAATGTTGTCTACTCAAGAGATACACATCATTTTATTGCATGAGTTCAAACTTGGCCAAAATGCAGCTGAAGCAGCTCGAAATGTCATCAAAGCTTGGGGTGATTGAACTTTTCAACTTACAATGCACAGATGGTTTGAAAAATTCCATGGCAACAATACCATCCTTGAAAACGAGGATGGTCGCAACTGTCCATTGAAAGTTGACTGCAACCAATTGAAAACATTAATCGAAACCGACCCATGTAAATCTACACGAGAAGTTGCCGAAGAGCTCATTCTATCATTGAAGCAAATTGGAAAGGTGAAAAAGCTGGATAAGTGGGTGCCCAAGTTGAACCAAAAGAAGGCTATGGTGACTGTTTCAACCGGACTCATTTATCACAGCTTCCTGCTTGGTCATACGTTAACAAATCGATGACATGCACCAGAAATTTCAACGACAACGACAAGCATTAGTCAAATGGAAAGGTCCCATCTTGCTTCACAACAATGCTCACACAATGCAGTAGTCACCCGACAGAAATTAAATGATCTTGGCTACAAAAGTCTCAATCATCCAGCATGCTCACCTGATCTTTTGCCAAATGACTACCACTTTTTCAAGCACCTCGAAAATTTTCTACATGGGAGATGCTTCAAAAACCACGACGATGCGAAAAGTGCTTCAACGAGTTCTTTGCTTCAGAAGTCCAGAATTCTACACTACTGAAATAAATATGCTTATGTCTCGTTGGCAAAAGCGTGTTGACTCTGCTGGACATTACTTCAATTAATAAAGCGTTGTTTGTAACAAGTTATTGCATTTTAACGGCCATTAATTTTGGACCAACCTAATAATAAATGACGTCTGCGTTTGGTATCGTGATCACTTTTTAAACTTCAATCAATTATGCATTCAACAGTTCATGGCTCCAAGGTATCAAGATTTGATTAGGTGGGTATTTAAAGGAGAGCTTCCAAAATTTGACCAGTCCTTGAAATAATGTTTTCAAGGCTGCTTGTCTGATGACTATACTTGCAGTTGACTTTCAACAGCTTTCTTTTTTAAAATGTGGTCATTGTGAAAATTTGTATTCTTTAGATCATTATTGCTTACTTTCTGATCTACATATAAAGATCCAACGTGAAACTGTAACTTCAGCCAAACTTACATTTCTGTTTTCTATGGCTCATTGCATGTAAAAGTTTGCAGATAATCATTTTTTTTGCAGTGCGCTTACACAATTCGAAATAATCTCTTGTTAGACGAGTTGATCAGGAGGTATTTTTAAAATTTCCATTAAGAAAATATATTCATTCACATAAGTTTTAAGCAAATAATAATGACATTGCACTCATTTGTTGCTGTTCATTGCACTCATATATGAAATACATGATATACCCTCTAAAATACCTTAAAGGTAAATTCACATACAATTTGGTTTAAACAAAAGATGAAGGTATCAATAATCACTTAGCATGTTTAACATTTTCAATTCAAACACAAAATTCAGAAACACATAAGAAAAACTTTCATTTCTTCTCTCCTTGTGATGGAGAGGGGCACCATGCTTTACGTTCTTTCCAACATCAAAGTAAAAAAGAAGTATTAGGTATCTTTGAAATCATGAATTGCAATGCTGAAATTTCTCTTGTAGTGCCCGGCATGAAAGAAAAAGGAAACTGGCGCATGTGTAAATGAATAAAACTCGTTCAACCAATCAGAAACAGACTGGGAACAAAGTATTACTTATACCTGGCTTCAGTAGTAAGTAATGCCCTGATTCCTGTCCCTTTCTGATTGGTTGAACGAGTTTTATTCATTTATACATGCGCCAGTTTCCTTTTTCTTTCGTGCCGAGAACTGTAGTTTTGTGTATTTACACACCTAAATACTGAACAATTGAAGGCACTTTGCATGGAAAATAGCTTAGCAAAATCTTGTGTTATGTGGACTTTATTCAAAACTAGAAGCAAAAGGACTTTTGTGGAGAAATTTAATGCGGTTCAATCTAACACGGTCGTTAAATCGAATGTTGTATTCCTCTTGAAACTATTTTAATTGTTCAAGTTTTTTGGAAACACAGTGTGCAATAGAACACATTTGATTTTGGAAATTTGCTGCATTCATAAGTTTTACATTGATTCATTGCGGAAAAGTTTCTGTTAATTTTACATTTAATAGTAAGACATATTATTTGCTTTATTTATTTATCTATTTATTAAACTTCCATGTCCCAAAGATTAAAAAGAGTTTAAATGGTTAGGTACTGTTTTATGTTGGTTTTTTTTCATAATGTATCAGGTTGTTGCAAAAGTTTTTTCCAGATTTTTATTCCAACACAAAAATGATTATACTTGAATGACAGATTCAGCTCATGCAGATGCCGGGCAATGGTTGAAAAGTGAACCTTGAACTGTTCTGCTAGTTCCCTCGTTGTTACATTGTGATCTTCATCAATTGCTTGGCGTAGATCACCATCTGAAATCATGGTTGGCCGACCAGAGAGGTGCATCTTGAAGAGTGCTATCTCTGCGTCTGAACCGGCGATACTATTCTTCTATTGTATGTAAACTAACAGTGCCATCACCTAAATGTTGGCAAATGTTTCGGTGACATTGCGCAGCACTGATCTTTCCAGATTACTCGTAGAAGATTATTGCTCGAATATGCTCGTGTGAAAGGTCCGATTTCAGACCGTTGATAGCACTCACAGATGTATAGTCAGAAAGTTGATTCTTGGATGTAATATAGCAAAGATATAGAGGAATCGAATGAAAAAATATGAACACCCCCTTCGGAAAATGAGCCCTTCTTGGGCACGGGTTCTAGAACCGGAAGAAACTTTTGCAACAACCTGATATTTTATGTACAAGTGAAATAATGCAACATGTATACGAGGTCAGTTCAAAAAATAACCAAACTTTTTTTATTTTTTATTTTTTATTTAATATACAGCTTATTGGTCTTGTCTCCTTCAAAGTACGCCCCTCCTCTATTCACACACTTGTTCCAGTGGTGTTTCCACTTTACTATGCAGTCTTAAAAAGCTTCTTTTGGAATATCCTTCAGTGCCAGTGACGAATTTTTCTTAACGTCATCAATGGAGTCGAAACGGCATCCTTTCAGCACTGATTTTAATTTTGGAAACAAGAAAAAGTCGCAGGGATATAAGTCTGGGAAGTTGGGAGGCTGGGGGAGGACAGTCATCTGATTTTTGGCATAAAACAGGCAAATTAACAAGGCTGAGGGGGCAGGCGCATTGTCATGATGAAGAAACCATAAGCTGTCTTGCCATAACAGTAGTCTCTTTTTTGCGATTCCGTGAATATTTTCCCCAGTTTCATGGAAAATTTCATGTTGCATCGTTGCTCTCGTAAATCGGACATTGCAAAAATTGCCATGAACACTGAAACACTGGCTGTAACTTGGAAACTAAACAACATGTAAAAACTTGTAAATAGTCCATTAGGCAGAAGGATATGACAATTGCAGTGCTGCCAACCGCTCGTCGCTACGACAATCTGTTGCCACGTAATTAAAGAAGTTCAGTTATTTTTTGAACAGACCTCTTATTTCGGTTTCAATAAAGGAGAGGTTTGGCTCTTACATTTAATATTAATCATGGTAAATTCCATGGCTTAAGAAAATTTTACATGCCAGACAGATCCAAGCCCTAGTGATTCTGAAGTTTAGAAGTTAAAATGCATAATGATGAGGGATGTAACAGACCTGTAAATAAAATAAACACAAATGAAATGTTTTATTTAATAACATATTTTTTAGATTGCAGATACTTCCCAGAAAAATTTGAAGTTGGCTTTAAGCAGTGGTGCTTCCGATAAACGAGCCAGTATTTTGTTTGCAGATACAATAACTCTCTTGTTTGAAGGAATTGCTAGGATTGTGGAAATACATCAAACTTTAATAGAAACATATTATGGTAATTTTTATTCATTAAGACTTTATTATCAGTGAAGAATTCTGTTTGGTGCTGAAAAAATAATTATAATTAATTAAATGATTAAGTCAATGAATGTAATTATAAATTCAGTTTTTAAAAAATTGTTTGCTCTATCTCTGATATCTACTAAATAGTTGCATGAGATCTTCCACAACCCATGTACCTTGCATATGTTATACACTGGTGGCCAAAAGTTTGGACCAACCAGCAATGTCAAGAAAAACTGAATTTATACAAAAACTGTTTTACACCTACATCTCTAAGTAAATATGTGCCGGCCAGGTGGCCGAGAGGACTAGGGCGTAGGCTTTCTAGTACTCGAGTCCGCCTGGTCGTGGGTTCGAATCCCGCCGTGGGCATGGATGTTTGTGTTTGTCCCGGGCTGCGTACTGTTATAACTTGTGTAAAAGGCGCAAAATGACCTTAGTAGTCGACGCCAAGTTTCTAATAAACCAACCAACCAACCAACTAAGTAAATATGAAACAATATTCAGGGAAGAAACAAATTTATTTCTGCGTTGTTGGTTTCTTATTACCTAAAATCAAAATAAGACTGGCCAAAAGTTTGGACCACATTTGTATAACATAACGGGAAAAGGTATTACATCATTAACTAATGAATTATTTTGATATTTGAGATGATTTTGATTCTACAATATTTGACAAACGACCTGAAATAGAATTAAATAAGCTTTTAATAACATTTGGCTTAACAGTTTTCTGAATTGCTGCTATTAGTTGTTCTCGAGATTTGTACCGAGTGTTTTGGTAAATTCTTTGTTCCGTGAGATGCCACACATTCTCAATAATATTGAGATCTCAATTTCGAGCAGCCCAAGCAAAGGTGGAAATGTTGTTGCTCTCAAAATAGGCTTTCACAACTCGTGCAGTATAGATTGCAGGACTGTCCTGCTGCTAAATCCATGGTTTTTGCTTAAACTAGACTTTGCACAAAGGTATGAATACATTGTGAAGATCATCTTTATATTGAGCTGTTGTGCAATGTCCATCTATCTATATTGCTTCCAATGGCACCCAGAATCATCACTCCACTACCACCCATTTGCCGCTTAATTCGCAGTGGAACAAGTGTTTCTTTATCACGATGCTCTTCATAAGAAGCTATATTATCAGGACCATCCAAACTGATTCGCTTTTCATCAGAAAACACAACCAATTGGAAGTCTGTGTTTTCATGCAGATGTGTTTTCTATGTTAGTGGCAACTTTTTGGGTATAATTTCTTAGGCGAAGTTCTCAGCACGTAGTTCGCTGCAAATTGTTCTTCTTGAGGCAGCAAGTTGCAGATTAAGTTTGACTTGCGTGGTGTTGACTACATGCCCAGATGTAATATCATGTCTCTTAATTTTTGATTTGTCTCTTCGCGTCAGTGCACAAGGTCGTCCTATTTTCCAATTAACATTTTTAACAATTCTGATAAAGATTTGTAGCTCACACAGGAGATTTCAGCAACTTTTTTGAAGTTTGTAAATTGCTTGTTAAAATTTCTAATTCGCTCTCGTTGGCCTTCAGTTAACATTGTACAATACATAATATGGTTTTACTGCGCACCACGCAACACGATTACTTCTAATATGCAAATTATTTGCATGTTTGTGATGTTGGTCCAAACTTTTGGCCAGTCTTATTTTGATTTAAGGTAATAAAAAAGCAACGACACAGAAATAAATTTGTTTCTTCCCTGAATATTGTTTCATGTTTACTTAGAGTTGTAGGTGTAAAATATTTTTGGTATAAATTCATTTTTTCTTAATTTTGCTAGTTGGGCCAAACTTTTGGCCACCAGTGTACAAGGGAGTCCACGACTTAAAACGCTTCGACTTACAATAACTCACATTTAAGACAATTACAAACTCATTCTTCAAATTTAGATACTTGTTTCACACAAAATACAATATACTAAGCCAGCTTTTTAAAAGAACCAATTGTGCCGTCTGTACGAGGACTCCCTGTAATCAGAATTTTTTTTCCTCCTCACAAATTATTTTTACGTATTTACTTTTCAAACCCGCTTATCCATTAGGATTGTGGGGGTAGCAGCCCTATGGAGGAGCTCCAGCGATTGCGATCTTCAGCCTTCAGGCACATGTCCTCATTGTTAATACCCAAGCGACTCGAACCCAGATTATGCATGTAATCTACCACCTCGTTCTAAGCCGACCCCTTGGTCTCGGAAGATAACAACTGCCTAGGAAGACCAGTTTGCGACTTTGGTATCATGTGGACATACCAGTGCTTACTGTACTGAGATCTTTCAACGTGGAGAAGTAGTGGCTCAGCATCTAAAGATTCCCTTCTTGTGCTGCTGTGCACTCTATCTAGTATGGTAACACCTGCCACACCTCTCAGGAATCTCATTTCAGTCACTTGGACTCACAATTGCACTCTTTCATTCATTACCCAAGAATTTTGACCATAGGTGAGAATGGAAACAAAGATATATTTGAAAACATAGAAAATGGCTTTGTTTCCTAGCTCATGTTTTGTTACCATGGATCGCCATAGTTCACGTCTGACACAGATTGCTGCACCGATCCAAGCATCCAATTCTCTATCCTGCCGCCCATCACTCGTGAATGCAATTTTGTGATACTTGAACTTCTCCACCTGTCTCAATGGGACTCCCCTAACATGGAGAGTGCACTGAGCAGGTTGTCTTGAAAGGACCAGAGCCTCAGTCTTAGCAACACAGAAATACATCACAGCCTCTTCACATTTGGCTGCAAACCGGTCTAGAGCATTCTAAAGGATGGTGCGAGAAGACCCAAGGAGGACAAGGTCATCAACAAAGAGCAACCTCTCCATCAAGCATCACCTACACAAACAAGCTCATTGCCTTCGTTGCCCCGTCTATCCAGTCCATAAAGATAATGAACAAGAGGGGCAAGAGTACGCACTCTTGGTGGAGCCCAATACCTATGGTGAACGATCTTGGCTTAATGCCATTTACCTGGATGCACATCGCAGAGCTTCCATATAGAGACAGGATAGCAACCAATCATTACCCATCCACTCCGTATTCTTTCAACATTTGCCAGAGCTTCTCCCGAGGAAGTCTGTCATATGCTTTTTAGAGGTCCACAAAGCAAGCATAGATATCTTTTGCATACTCCCAGGATTTCTAAAGATTTGCCTTAGAGCAAAGATGTGACCCGTCGTGCTTCAGCCAGGTCTGAAACCACACTGCTGCGCCGACCGTTTGGAGTCGACTACTTTCCGACTTCTCTTCTCCAGATGTTTAGCGTACTTTCCCAGGAATGCTGAGCAAAGAGATGCCTCGATAGTTGTTGCAATCTCTCCGATCTGCCGTTTTGAGTATAGGGACCACAATTTCTGCCTGTCATTGCTTAGGGGCCTGGCCAGATATCCAAGCAACCTGACACACTTGAGTCAGCCACAGGATACCATCATGACTTAAGGCCTATAATATCTCACACTGGATTTCATTATCATCTGCAGCTTTGCCAGTCTTCAGGGACTTAATTGCCCTCTGACTTCTGCTTTGGTGATACTATCGGACTATTCTCCGCTCCAAGGTGCACCTCATGTGCCTCAGTTGTTGCTGTTACCGGATTAAGAAGGGATGCAAAGTATTCCTTCCACCTAATACAATACACTCTTTCCCATTTTCACAAGCCTCCCATCTGAATTCTTAAAGAGATCCAACAAGCACCTCCCATTTGCATTTAAATCAGGATCATCATTCCTCCCAATCACACCTTTCCATGTTTGGCCATCAGCCCCTACATGTGCACTTAGAATCTGCATTCCCTCTCATGTTAAGAGCAGCATCAACTTCATTTAGAAAGAGTGGGTACTCTGTGACTGCATAATAATAATTGGAGAGTTATTAGAGTAGACACATAGTAAGTAAATTCCTACACCCAAACATCAATACTTCCACAAGCACGTAATTTTTCCCTTCCTTGCATTTGATGAGCCCCTTGTGTCTTGGCTCCTGGACTTGATCCGAGTTTGGTTTCCTCAAATAATAATTATACGAGGGGTGTTCAGAAAATAAGTTCAGTTTTGTTATGTATGCTTAAAAAGGTGAGTAATGTGAAATCCGGCAATGTTGCATGAAAGAGAACAGTCTTGTGAACGAATGTGGGATGAGTTAGCTCAGTTGCTCGACTAATACGGTCAGGAGAGGTACTGCAAATGGCATCCTCCAGTTCTGTTCCTGCCACCATCGTTCCCAAGATGCCTCGGATCGTTGTGCATGGTGTCATTCAGTTTCTCCATGTTCGCGGTTTCAAGCCCATGGACATTCACCAATAGCTTGTTTCTGTGTATGGAGAGGATGTGATGTCTGAGTCAATGGTGAGAAGATGGGTTCGTGAATTTAACGCAGGAAGACACGATCTTGAGGACGAAAAAGGAAGAGGTCAGCCTTCACTCGTCACGAACGAAATGATGCAAAAAATTGGAAATTTAATTCAAAACAAGAGAAGGGGAATGTTGACTGTAGGTGTGTGCCTCCTCTACGACAATGCTCGGCCTCATGTCGCTCGTGTCACCATTCAGCTTCTTGAGCAGTTTGGATGGAATGTTCTGCCCTATCCACCCTATAGCCCTGATTTAGCCCTTTCCGACTATCATCTGTTCCCGAAATTAAAGGAAAAATTAGCGGGAGAACGCTTCAGCTCTGACGAGGAGGTGAAGGAAGCAGTCAACAACTGGACATAAGAGATGGCGGCAAGCTTTTACAAGGAGGGGATTTCAAAGCTCGTTTCCATGTATACAAAATGCATTGTGATCAGTGGGGATTACATAGAAAAATAATACATATATTGAAGTACAATTCTTGTAAATTTCATTTTTTTTTAATAAACACTCAATTTTTTAAAAACTGAACTTATTTTCTGGACACCCATCGTAACTATACCCTGTCTCAACTTCAGTTGAGAGTGACGTCATGAATGAAGCAGTTACAGTTCGTCCGCATGAAGAAATAGTTTGAATAAGTTTCTGTAAAAAAAAGTTCAAAATTTTTTCTGGAATCATATTTCATATTTTTCTCCTCGGTGGATAGAAAAGCCATTTGACGAAATTTAAAACAATAAATTAATAAAATGAAGTCAGTCTGTAGTCGAGATTATTTGATTGTAAAATGGCGGTGTCTTCTTCCTATGAGAAAGAGATGTCAGAAATGGAAGATGATCGAGTTTCCACAAAGAGGATTAAAATAGTTTAAACATTAATTTAAAAATATGATATCTGATAGACACTATTCGACTATTCTACTTTCGAGAATCCACGCGATTATAGGATGGTGTAACGTAGCATACATAGCCTTAGAATAACTTATTCTTTTAACGGTGGAAGGATACGATGTTGTGCACTATGTCCGGGAGTGACGTCATGGAATTCCATGACGTCACTCTCAACTGACGCTGAGACAGGGTATAGTATCGCATGTGTTCGAAATTAAACAAATTGTAGCTACAAATATTATTGAAATACATCTCTTATTGCAATTGAATCGACTAATCTCACGTGAATCGAATTGAATTCTCACTGATGGACATAGGACGCCTTCTATCAGTGTAGGTTTTTAATTAATATCTTGGGTAATTGTGGTTGCAGAGACTTGTTTTGTTTTTTTGTTTTGTTTTTTTCTGTGCTTCTGTGGCACAGTATCTTTCGAATGAAATAAGTTTCATTCCTCTCCTTTTATAATGAAACACCTCAAAAATGTTCCCCAATTTTGGCGTTCATGTATTAGTATATAGATATTTGTGATGAAACGAATGGGTTTAAGGCCCTCCTTTAAATTTGGCAGATGATGAGAAAATTACTAGGAGACCATTCAATGACTATTGACAAAGAACAAATACAGTAAACTCTGTGTAATTCGAATTCAAACGGACCGACAAAAAAATTCGAATTAGGTGATAATTCGAATTCTGCAATATTGGTCACACTAACCTAAAATCTGTGTGTTTTGGATTATGGGTAATCAATACTTACAAATTATACAAATTCCTGTATATCTATGTTACATTAAATCTATGGTAAATTGTAACTGTATTTTGTGTTTCAATAAAATAAAAAATAATTACGTACTGGCTAGATTTTAAGCTATTGAAATGAAAAACAAAGTTAATTGAGAGAGAAGATAAACCTAAAAACTGTGAAAGCTACATGTACTTACAATTCTGAAGTTTTCAAAAATATTTACGCCTGGTCACCTGTGTGTGTTGTACTGGAGTCCTTATGATACTGAGCACAACCCCTAATTTACCTGCTTACACTTAAAGCACCGATGGAAAGCTAGTGCCAAATCTCGAAAGCAGATTGGCTACTGTATCCAGTCAGGCTTCTGAATAATCCAGTAGAAGAGGAATCGGCCAATTATATTTTTACAGTAAACTCCGCATGTAGTAGTAGCACAGTGCTTGTTCAGATCAATCTGGGAATTAGTCACAAATTATTTTCGGAGTAACTATGGCGTTTGAATTAGGCGATGAAAAATACATTAGTTTGTATTAAATGTACTTGATGATTGATTCGAATTGGGCGATAATTCGAATTAGAAAATTCGAATTATGCAGTAATATTTTAGATTAAATGTAAAGGATTTCAAACGTTCCTTGCAATTTATATGAATTAAGCGATAATTCGAATTTGGCGGATTCGAATTACACGGAGTTTACTGTATATAGATTTCAACTCAGCGTTGCATATCTGTAGTGGATGAATGTAGCTACTAAATGGTAGTATACGTTGTTCTGTACCACATTCCGTTTTCAGTGTTCGTGCGACTGTGCAATTACTTTTCACCCACTCCTTATACATTATTAGTATGGATGCTTTAGTTATTGGCTTTAGTTTTATTTTAAATATTATTAAGACTTAATTTTTGCTCATAGTTCTTCTTGTACTTCATTTCTATTTGTTTATTTTTTAATGTACATTTTTTCTCTATGTTAAATTTTACTCTTTTTCCATACTATTGATTAAAAAATTAAATATCTAAAGAAAGAAAAAAGACGCATATTTGAAATTAATACATTATCTGCATTTGATGTACCCCACATTAAACCTCCATTCAATTCCTAAAACCCATTACATTCATTTACTTTCAAATAGGTCCTGGGTATCTCATACTTTCAGTTGAAATAATGCAGCGAGAATGTGACAGACAAGTACGGCGCATTATAGAAGAATTTAAAAAATCACGAAATTTGCAACAAAAAATATCGACTATTCAACGTCTTTTATCATCCTCTCATCGAACTGTTGATAGGTAAAAATTTTTAATTTAATACTTCTATTATTAGGCTACACTTATTAATGTCATAATTTCTGAAACTTTTTATTTTCAAGGTGTCCCATTTTGTTCAACACATAATGTAACCTTATTCAAAGCATGACAAAAATTTTTTAATTTTAAAGATTTATTTTGTGATGTGTTGTTTGCTATACAACAATGAGTAGTATAGTTGGGGTTTCACAATTTATGATATTGCCCAAATACACTCCTCCACAGCAAAAAACAATCATTGAATACTTATGAGATAACAGTTACAATACACCCATGTAACAGAAGCTTAGTCTAAATTCTCTTATTAGTATCACTTATGAAGATATTCTAAGTCTATGTTCCCTTCCCTGAGGCTACGTCACGTTAACAGTCCCACTCAGGTAATAGACTTACTTTTCTCAGTTTCTCAAATTTATTTTTTTATGTGTTGTGCCCGCAATAAACTTTCTTACTTATTCTTATCATTCAATTATTTAACTACTGCAGTATCAATATCCTTTATGATCAGTTATAACAAATAAATGCATCATAATTTAAAGACTGGAGCTAATTATTTTAAGAAAGAAAACAATCAATTATGATGATTCAAATTGTATCGTTTTATTTATTCAGAGATTAAATTTAGCAAACTTAGATTGTTAGTCAAATATATATGAACAGAGCTTGTAAACAATTCGTAATACTTCTGAATTTCCAAGAATTGAAATTTTTTGATAATTGACTATACTTATTTAAAAGCTTCCCCAAGACTATCATTTAAACACGCAAATGCAATAGTTCAATTTAAGTTCTATGTTCTCTCTCTTATAGAATTGAAGTGAGCTCATTTTAATTGTAAACAGAAAACATATGTTCACTTAACACTTATCTGCGTATTATGCTGTCACACCTCTAGACAGTATGTTAAGGAACCTGATGAACTTGCTGTGGTGTTGCTTTTGTTAACCGTTGGGATCTTGATCCGATCCACTTCTCCTCTCGTAGAACTTGGCCGTCGCTACTCCTCCACCCCACGGCTACCACCACTGTTACCTCGTGGATTCAACAGCTCGCTCTCAGCTTAATCACTCGCAAGAGACCTGGTTGATGCTTGCACCATGTCGTGGACAATTGTCACCTGGTTGAACCGCTTTCATTTGCATTTGTTCAATGCCTTTGAAACCTGGTTGATCTGCCTAGCTTGATTTTCAATGTCGCCAAAGCTCCGATGCTTTGGTTTCGATTTCGCCATTCAACAGCAACAGTTCCATCCGTGCGTTGTTTTAAATGAAACGTTCACGTCGAATCATTCACAATTGTTCATCATAGATAATTGAGAAATCAAATATGCTACTTTGCATTGGAATCATTCTTGAAAGAGCACCTTTGACATAGGAATCATAGTGACAGAACTCAGTTGAGAGACCTCCCCCGAAGGAATGCACACGTGCGAGAGAGATGAGAACAAAAAGCACAGAGAGAGAGAGAGAGAGTTCCGCTTTTTCCTCTTTTTATAAACAACGCTCGCTGCGCGGGAAAGCTTCAAACCGACCAATCATTGCCCTCGACTGCACCAAGGATAAGAAAAGTTCATTCGTGAGAAACTTTCGTTTCTTTCTTTTGCACATGATACAAATGACGCTCTGAAACTTGGCGGGTCGGGACAACGAGAGATAGGCTTAATTATGTTTTAAGACTAAATGTATAAAAATGTAAACAAGAGAAAAGAACGCATAATAAAATTGAATATAAGATAATTACAAAAGAAGTGAAATTGACAGGAACTGATCATAAAGTCAAAACTAATTCAAATGAATATATTTGCATTTGTATTCATGTGACATATCAGATATGTCACAATTTTTCTAAAGATTTTAAAGTAAGCGCTGACTTTTGACCACTTGTTTGGTATGGTGTTTTTGAAAGCGAGTACACAATTTAGAAAGAATGAAATAGAATAAAGAAGATAGATATCAGTGCTTGCACTTTTCTCATAGACTGCACTTGGGTTAACTTCAAATCCTCATAATACACTGTTGCCCCTCTATGTGGCAGAACTTGGGAGCGACTTATGTCCCTGCTGTCCACTTTTTGTACACCTTCATTACAGCGGACCGTGAACAGTTCACAAATCGCGCCATTTCGGATATGGTGCCACCCTTGCTGCGATAGCCTATTATCATCCCTTTTTGGATGTCTGTTAAATCCGGACATTTACCCATCTTGAGGTTCGTACACCTGCCGTTTGATGCACCAGCTATAAAGCTTTCTCAGCCTGTTATGCAAATTTTGCTATGTATAATCGTTGTTGGGGCGAACCATGCGTATGCCTTGATTCAGTGTATATATTATGTAATAAACCATGGGGTTTTCATTAATAAAAAAAAAAAAAAAAAAAAAAAAAAAGTTGGTATTGGTTTCACCAATAATAGCATCACCAATAGGGTAAAGCACTGGATAATGCAAACTTCCCGGAAGTCGTCATTTTGGAACTACCTCCCCCCATATTGCAAATTTCTTGTGATATCCACATACGTTAATTAAAAATGGGGCATCTGGTATAATAAATATTATTGAGAAATAGCCTGGGTTAAAGTAAAAAACAATATGAATAGAATATATTATTACAATTTATTTAGGCTGTGTCTAAAAAAAAAAAAAAGTCTGACTGCTTTGAAACCACCAGCAACCAAATCGTGTCATCTAATGAATTTTTATGTGCCTGGTTCATTTGTAATTCAATTTAAAAAAAATAGCTTCCTGATAGTATGAAGACTCAACAATGTTTACAGTACGATTAACATTGAACAATGTGTTTTTGACCACTGGCTTAATTCAGTGATATGACTACTAATATCAAGACAAGTTATAATCGAACCAATCAGAGATTATAACTGTGTTATACCTTCAATTGAAATTAAATCCTTACTATAACTACATGTGATTTGGTTGTATACATACACAAAATAAGCACCGCAAAGAAAAAAATATTATGAATAATGAAGCAACTCAGATTGATTATTAAAATGAACCAAAATTAACACTTGCAAATAAAAATAATAACTTATTCTATAAAAGAAAATAATGTTTAATGTTGTTATTTCACTTGTTTTCCATTTCAGCCTGCAGAATTTCGAGTCATCATTCAGAATTTCAGTACACGTCTTAGAGATTTTGATTGATTTTTTAAGTAAAATGGGGATTTGAATTGTAATTGAAATTTTGTTTTTGTTTTCTTTTTTCTGCAGGCTAGACCCTAAAGAATTAGATACTCTGCTTAGTGAACTGACATTGCTAAATGCCAGATCTGAATTGTATCTCAGATTTATTCGTAGACGACTAATGGTAATCAGAATTTTAGTAATCAAATTAGTCCTTGAAAATGATTAAAACTTTAACGATGTATTATTAATTGAATTATTAATATAGTCAAATAAAATCTTGTAAACATTCCTAAGAGGAGCTTTAGCAGTGAAGCAGAAGTACAAACCTAGCGTCAATAAACTTCGGACGCCAAGTAATTTGGCTAAAAACACAGTGAAAAGTGCATACAGAGGATTGCAGGCTAATGAAAATAGATTTACCGAGTATATGTAACAATATCAACATCGATTTAGAATCGATTTAATGGTGTGAAATAATTTATTCAAATTTACGTAAAAATTGCGTTGTCAACAGGTTTCAAAGAACTTCGTACACAAGGGATCGCCAGCATATAGAACTTTCTTGAAGGCTGTAGAAACGCCCAGAATGCTTTGCATCAGGCTTTAAAAGCACCGTCTACGCGACAGAGCACAGTATTCGTGTTGTTTTGAACCATGGAACGTGGTAAGCCAGTAGAAACATGTATACGGCAAAAAATTATACAGCAGTTCCAGAATAACAAATCCCAGCGAGCAAATGCCCATGAATTATCAGTTCCACTCTCTACTGTTAATGGGATCATCAAGCGTTTCAGAGAAATCGGGAAAACAGAACCAGGGACTGCACCAGGCAAGCAGCGATTATTGAATGTTAGGGACCTACAAGTATTTCGATGTTACATTGTGAAAAACAGGCATGCTCCCATAAGTGAAATGACTGTTTGGGCTCGAGAATATTTTCATACACCCATGTCCGAAAGCACAGTCCGCCGTTACCTCAGAAGATGCAACTATTACTTATACGCTACAAAGAGGAAGCCATTTATGAGCACTGTAGCTAAGCGTCGCCGGGTAGCATGAGCCAGAACCCATCTAAAGTGGACCCTTGCTCAGTGGAATAGTGTTCTGTGGTCCGACGAGTCCACCTTTGCAGTGATGTATGGCAACAATGGTCACAAGGTGCTAAGGACCAAGCTCGAAAGTAATCATCCCGACTGTTAGCAGAGGAAAGTTCAGAAGCCTGCATCGCTGATGGTGTGGGGCTGCATGAGTGCAGCTAGGACAGGATCGCTTCACTTTTTCGAAGGCACTATTAACTCTGCTGCCTATGTAAACATTCTTCAACAGCATCTGCGTCCATCCCGCCAAAAGTTGTTCAATAGAAGACCAAGCATCTTTCAGCAGGACAACGCGAAGCCTCATGCTGCTCAGAACACCTAGGCTTGGCTACAACAGTAGCGTTTCAGGGTGCTTGACTGGCCTGCCTGCAGCCCAGATCTGTCACCCATTGAAAATGTATGGCGCATTTTAAAGGGAAAAGTCAGACAGCGGAAGCCTCGAACACTGCAGCAGTTGCGGGCGTGTATTTCCGAAGAGTGGGACAAAATTCCAGTAGAAACATTGCAGAAGTTAGTGTCCAGCATGCCTCAACGACTTCGGAGCGTCATTCGTCGGAAAGGTGACGCCACTCAGCGGCAATGTGCAATAAACGGTACGGTGTACGAAGTTCATTGCAACGTGTTGAAAACGGAACATTACAAAAAGTCGCTTATTTAATTTTCTCGTTTTTTTTTTTTTATGTTAAAATGCTATATCACAGTTGTACTAAAGCTCTGTGTACTCAATAAAGTAATTTTCATTTTTTTACAATTAGTTTCGTTGTACTTATCCAAAATTCTGTAGGTGTCCGAAGTTCATTGACGCTAGGGTTGTACATATATACATCTATTAAAAAAAAATTTCAACCTTCTACCTCAAAAAATGTAGAAATTATGAAGGGATACACAGTTAAGACATTATAAAACCAATAAGTAGCTCCATTCTTCCGCTACTTAATAATATAATTTATGAGCACTTGAGCAATCGTGCGTCGACAAAGCGATTTCACGTGCACGTGCCGATGTCAGTAATGCTTAAAAGATGAACAGAAAGTAACAATGTATTCCTTCTTGACATTGTTATATGACATGCCATTATCTTGGTATTCTTTACACTCACTGTTTCAGTACGTGAATTCAACTTGAAGGGGTCCACGAAAAATTCTGAAAAGTTGATACGGCCAAGCTAAAACTTTGATGGTTATGTTTCTGAAAACAGAATTTGAAAATATTAATCCGTTTTCAAGTTATCGTGCAAACGGCGGACTGCCAGATAAACGTATAGACCAAGGGCGCATTCTTATAAGTAGCTTTTATGCTAAAGCTCCTAATAAAGGACCCAGAATTAGCAATATGGTAGCGTCTTTAATATAGCCTACACATTTTGAAATAACTTCATCCTCAGAGCAAAGGACAACTACAATGGAGCTGGTGCAAGGCACCAAATATATGGGATTGTGCCCACCAATCAGAAAAGGTAACAAACCAAAGAGCTGATTGGTGGGCTAACAAATAGCTAAGCAACAAAAGTGTGAAATATTCATAAGGACAAAAAGTTTTTATGAATGAAATTCACAAAGGCTGTGACTGGCTGTGTGATGTCAACGCATGATGTCTTCCAAATGGAAGGTTTATAATGTCATTGACAATGTCTAGGATCAGGTTCTTCTCGATGTTTGTTTGATTATTCAGTATTTTGCCTGGGTTGTTTTTCATCTCCGTTCTGATCATCAAAGCCTCGTGGGTCAAGATCCTCTTCTGGTCATTGTTCTTACTAAAATTGGAAAATGACCAGAAAAGGATCTTGACCCACAAGGCTTTGATAATCAGAAGAGAGATGAAAAACAACTTCAACAAAATACTGAATAATCAAACCAACATCAAGAAAAACCTGATCCTAGACCTTGCCAATGACATTATAAACCTTCCATTTGGAAGACATCATGTGATGACATCACATAGCCAGTCATGGCCTTTGTGAATTTTGTTTATAAAAATCTTTTATATATTTCACACGTTTATTGCTTATTTGTTAGCCCACCATCCAGCTCCTTGGTTTGTGACCTTTTGGTGGGCTCAATCTCATACATTTGACAGCTCAGGTTTGTAGTTGTCTTTTACTCTGAGGATGAAGTTATTTCGAAACGTGTAGGCTATATTAAAGATGCTATCATATGGCTAATTCTGGACTCTTTATTTGGCTATACAGGGTGAAAATTAATTCTACTGCCAAACTCAGAGAGGGGAAGTATGTCTAAAATAGGAAGGCAGTTGGAGGGGAGGACAGGGGGTAGAGTTCATTTCATTTATAAGTTGAAAGAGTCAATATAAGGGTTGATATAAAGTTACTACCACTTCCCCCTCCAGCTATTTAAGTTTCCCTTCTCATCTACCATACTAATAAGAGGATTAAATCATAATGATATCTTAAAGCTTTGAAGTTAGAAGATAAAAAAAACCTACAAAAATTAGCATGTAGTAGCATGCGAGGCTAGAGGGGGAAGTGGCTATATCAACTCTTGACTGGTCCTCACAGCATACGCGACTGCAGTATCTCCTCTTCCACACGTCTTGGAGTTCTGCTGTAACTGTTCTGCATTGGTAAATATATTTTTCTCACAAAACTGGTATAAAGAAAAGTTGTTTGTTCTGACTATCCCTATTACTTTACGGAATTAATTTTCACCCTGTATTGATAGCAGCAATATCGACCATAATGCAACTTTTTGAATTATTAGTTAATTTACATACTAACTATTACTGTATCGTTTTATCTGATGAGTATAATAATTCTGCCATTCTCCAAAGTACACTACATGATCAAATGAGTTGGGACACCCCTGTGAACACCTGGAAATGGATCATTTCATGAAAAAAACTCATTTAAAGTTAACAACAAAATTTAAATAATTTTTTTTAATGGAATGATCCATTTCAAGCACAGTTGAATTGCAGAACAAATGACATTTCATCAATATGCCACGACAGAAGGATCTCTCGGAGTTCGTACGAGGACAGATTATTGGAGGTCACCTTTCTGGGAAAAGCATTAGAGAAACGTCACTCATCCTCCAGCAACCAAAATCAACTGTCAGAAACATTGTATCCCAATGGAAAAAAAAAGGGAACACCACCATTCGCCCTCGACCCGGAAAAATACCAACGCTGACCCCCACATAGCGTAAACTTGTGAACACATAGCGTAAACTTGTGGACAGTATGCCATGTAGGGTGGAGGCAGTGATAGCAGCTCGGGGTGGTCCTCCACACTACTGATTGAAGCTTTTTGCGGCTTTATGGTAGAGCAACAGGTGTCCCAACTCCTTTGATCATGTAGTGTATACCTTTAAATGACTCATTAATTTACAAAAAAAAATATCTTGCTGTTTTCTCTTATTACTATCTTCTAAATCAGTGTTTCCACACATTTTCAACATTGTCACTGTATTTGCAAAATCAATCATTCTTTTGCCATTTTTTTAAAATTTTGTCTTCAGATTTGGGTAGAGCATCAAAAAGTAAGTAACAGTTATAATAGGCATATATGTCCTGTCTATTCAGGAAAATGGCCAAAATGGTGGTTAAAGTTAAAATTTTGGTCCTTCAATCCAAGTCACGGAACCAAAATTTTAATTTTACTCACCATTTTGGACATGTGTGCCCATTATAACGTTTGCTTACTTTTTGATGCTGTATCCAAATCTGAAGTCAAAATTAAAAAGATAGCAATAGAACGATAGACTTTGCAAATATAGTATCAGGGCTTGAATAAGTTCTTGCTTTTTTTTTTCCGTGAAGATGATTGCTTTATTCACAACTTTGAATAAAGAACATGTCAGTGAAAGTGTTTTCTGTCGCTGGCCACTACAGTATTTACATACGTATATCTTAAAATCATAACTATTAATTACCCATGTTAAATCCATTAGTAATTTTAAATTTGTCATTGATGCTTATAGAATGATATTGAAGCCCTACCATCTGTTAATAAACAAAAAGGTACAGTGAACAAAATATTTATTATTTACTCTTATGCTTAAATGTCTAAATTCAGTGATATTGCTAATACCCTGCTTAAAAAAATGGACATTGGAAAAGTACTACAGAGTGCATAGGGTATTTGAGGACATGTGATTGAGTGCACACTAATATCTGTACTTTCAGAGCATCAATGACAGACTATCAGCTAAAGACACATCATGATCGTTGCACTACATGCACAGCACAATGTTGAGATTGCACCATTTTTGAAAGTCGCCAGAACGTTGGTGAGCAAAGTGCAGAAGGAGTCGGAAGCCTCAGGCAGACATGTTGCCTGTAGCTAAGCGTAAAAAGCAGGCAGAACATTTGAACTGTATGAGAACACCACAATTCTTACAGGTGCAAAACATTATCGATGCAAACCTAGGAATATCCATCAGTGTTATTGCCCAAGATCTCCAGGTTCTGAGGCACAATCCATACTGCGGTACTGAAGGACCTTCGTTATAAGTCGTATGTTCTGAGGAGAGGGCAGTTCGTGTCAGCGAAAACACAAGAACAATGACTGCTTTGAGAAAAGCGGTTATTAAACAAGATCAAATATCCGGAGAAACCTGGCATGCTCCGTTTTTTTTTTCCGGTGAAACAATTGAAACTGGGACCAAAAGCTGAGCCAGCAAAATGACAGATGGTTATGTGCCGATCCCTCGGATGTCCCACGACTTATGCACACCAAGTTTCCTGCAACTATGATGGTTTAGGGATGGTGGTGAGTAACAAAGGACATGTCATGCCAGCTCACTTCTTTCTACTAAGTCTTCGAGCAAATTCTGCTGGCTACATTGCAGTGCTGCAAACAGTTTGCGAAGCCCTGGATAAATGGCATTCGCAGTCGTAGGCCGTATGACTTTCAACAGGACTCTGCACTTACACATAATGCTGTGACAACACAAGAATGGATGGAAACCACCGCATTATCACTCTTCCTTAGAAAACTGTGAACGGAGAGCATATGCCCACACAGTCACCAGAAGTCGATTTCGACTTGATGGAACTCAACAACAACAACTTGCCAAATCCCAATCCCCTGGACTATTACATGTAGGGCATTGTTGAACGGGAAACTAATAGACATTCTCACAATACCATTGATTCTGTCAAAACCGCCATTGGCTGGGATTGGCAGACATCCAGAAGGATCATTCAATGCTTCTGGTCTCGCATTAAAACCGCCATTGCAGCTAACTGCAGTTACATCGAATAAACCTGTTCTCCAATCCTTTCTACATTTGCCTATCTAATTTTGTATGAATAAAATACATTGTTTGGCATGTATGATGTTTTGTTCTACTGCCTGCATCATGTCCTCAAATATCTTACGCACCCTGTATATTGGTTTTACTGATAAATTACAATAATAATTAGAAGTCGTGGGGAATTAATCAATGGCGGTATCTTATTTTGTGAGCAGTTTTTCAACTTTTATTAAATTAAAAGCATTTGCCTACATAATAATAATAATAATAATAATAATAATAATAATAATAATAATAATAATTTTCACTTTAAGCTTCAAAATTTTTTAAATTATTAAATACATGAGTGAGCATATTATTATGACCACCCTGTCAGTATCTCATTGGGCCACCTTTTGCCTTTAATACTGTGGTGATTCTTCGTGGCATTGATTCCACGAGATGTTGGAAGGTGGTGGGAGGAATCTGACACGATGCCTGATGGATAGCACTGTCTAGTTGTGCTAGATTGGACGGTGGTGGATCCAGCCGTCTGATGGTTCGTTCGACTTCATCCCACAAATGCTCAATTGGAGTGAGATCTGGGGATTGTGGGGGCCACCGGTGTAAGGTAAAGTCCCCCTCATGTTCCTGGAACCACTCCTGCACAATACGAGCTCTGTGGCATGGCGCATTGTCTTGCTGAAGTAGCCATCTCCATTGGGGTACGCCATCAACATGACAGGGTGGACTTGATTGGCGACGATACGGAGGTATGCTGTGCCATCCAGACGTTGTTCAGCACGTATTAACGGACCCAACGCATGCCAGCAAAACATTCCCCAGAACCATAACAGTGCCCGCACCGGCCTGAAGGGTTGTACTCGTGCATGCGGGGTCCATGCTTTCGTGCTGTTTCCACCAGATTCTCACACGGCTGTCTGCATGATGTAACTGGATTCGTGACTCGTCAGACCACACGATTTGTTTCCATTGATCGATAGTCCAGTCCTTGTGCTCCTGAGCGAATGGGAGTCGTTTCCACTTGTTGGCTGCAGACAGCAAAGGTGTGCGGACAGATCTTCGGCTTCCGTATCCCATGCGATGCAGTGTGCGGCAGACAGTGCATCCAGAGACCATTTTGGAGGACAGGGCATGTTTTCAGTCACTTCGGACTGTTGGAAGGATCCATGTGTGGCATAGAGCTTATGAAGCATGGACCCAACCTGCCACTGATACTAAGGCCAGATTTAGAGGGTGGAAAATAGGCCCCCAGATTAAAAGTGCCAGTCTACCTTCTACCCAGAGCTCCCCACAGTGCTATATCAGGCCCTGCTTCATAATGGTGTGAGGTGCTTTTGCGTTTCATGATTTGGATCTGTTGGTCCTCCTAGACACATCATTGAACGGTTGCTGCTATATTGAGCTGCTAGGTGACCATTTACACCCCTTCATGGATATTGTGTCCCACCACAATGATGAGATCTTTCAAGTTGTGGAGAACTCGTTTGAGGAGCATTCAGGAGAGTTCCGACGACTTCAGTGGCCAGCTCGTTCCCCAGACATGAACCCCATTGAACATACACTACCCATCAAAAGTCATATAACAACCATGATTTGCATGAAAATGGCACATTCCTTTGCAATTTCACTGTTGGCATTCTTCCCAGCACTACATAACAGAGAGTATGCTATTATGAGATGATGCTTGTGTGAATGCTGTAAAAATGTCTCAAAGAAAAGAGCTTTCAGACTTCCAAAGAGGTACAATTGTTGGGTGCTATCTTGCAGGCAAAACTGTTAGAGAGACATCAACCCTCCTAAACA
>JAHWFO010061813.1:0-44418 GCA_023313115.1 Rhysida immarginata | reverse complement strand
ATATATTTTATTTTATTTTAAATTAAGTTGAAATTGAGAAAATGTAAGGCCATGTAGCAGTTGAACATTAATTTTTATTTCCTATGAAATTGATCAATGTTACCTAAAAAATCACTTTTTTGTGCATCAATGAAACGAAGTTTTATTACCTTAAAACCATCATGTTTCCCTTATTACCCTACATTCTATATCACATTAGTATATTTTTGTTCGTATATTTTAAACAAGAAATTATCAATAATGGACAGGTTATGTAAGTTCTAGTAGTTGAGCGTGGATTAAAACAATTAACACATTGGTCATCTGAAATTCTGTTACTACTACAAGTATTGTCCACTCATCACGTAAATTAATAACAATTACTGCATAACATTCTTAAAATAAATTCAAGTAATCAAACCCTCGCCTAGTGGTTCGTTAGAAGGTTTTTTCGACTCAGTAAGCCATTGAACAATCAACATATGTTTGCGGCCATAATAGGGTGCCCAGTTCCTAGTTTTTTTCTGTTCTGGGAAGCCTAATACATTGTTTAATACGAGGTGGCAACCCCAGTTCCTTTTCTTGCCTTGCTACTTTATTAAACGCCTTTAAATCGTGAATTATCGAGTACTGGTACAGTTACCCTATAAGAAGCGTTTGCAATTCGGGCATCGCATTGTTACAGTCAGTTCTATTGACTATGTTTCAAAAAAGTGCCCCTCCTTTTCTTTGGCTTTATGCCAGCGTCCCTTGGTACCAATCTTAGGGCCAGTTCATTATCTTATTCCTCAGGTGAAACTTCTCAACTGAGCGTTCAGCAATAGTACAGTGACTCTGTTGCAACCAAGTCTTCCTCATCTCAACAATGTAATTACTGTAGCTGAAGACTCAGTTGAGAAGAATCACGGAGAAAGTAGATAGTGAACTGGCCCCTAGTCCTGCTCACGCAATCACTTTTTCACAACGAACACAACATCGTCATTATATTCGAATTGGATCCTACGGAATGTCTTTTCCTGGCACTCCGTGAGATCTAATTCATCCCGACACTTTCTGCCTCGGAAACGAGAAATTCGATCACAGCACGCTGTTGTAACGTGCATCACTGACATGAGCATTTTTAACTCTTGCTATCGCGCTTCCACCTGACGGCAGAGCTTGCAACTTCGCACAACAGAGGCAGAAGGTTCAAACTAAAGACTCCTCAAAATTTCAGCCGCATACAAAAAAACTAATGAACGCTTCTTGTACAACTACAGGATGATTCATAAAATAAGTTACACTTCATTGTAGATCAAGAAACTTTTATGGAGGTATACAGCATAATACAATAGAACGCATATACTTTCGACTAGTTTTCTACATACACTGGCGGAAAAAAAATCCCAACACCACGAAGGACTTGTGTTAGATGAATGAAATTTGGACAATATATTCAGCTATGGTATTTATTCAATTGATTCAAGTTTCAAGGTTACAACTTATAGGGGGCGCCACCAGCGTCATCCTGTACATGCAAATGAGACATTCCAATGACAGATATAAAGGAGATCAGACGCGCGTCTGTGTCACTTCAGACACTTGTGGACGTGTGTGATAGAGTACGTAAAACATGTCTCGAAAGCGACTGCGACGTGAATATGGGCAGCTAACCCAATTCGAACGAGGACGTGTAGTGGGCCTTCGAGAGGGTGGACTTTCGTTCCGTGCTATTGCAGAACGCATGGGTCGAGATGTTGCCACTGTGTACAACTGTTGGCAGCAATGGTCCAGGGAAGGCAGGATTACCAGGAGACCAGGATTTGGACCACCCCCGGCCACTGGAGACAGGGTTGACCGGCGCTTCTGTAGGATGGCTGTGGCAAATCGGACAGCATCTGCAGCGGACATTCGGGCTGATGTGGCACCCAACGTCACTCCACGCACAATTCGGAACCGTCTCCTGGCCAGGAACCTCCACTCCAGGCATCCTGTAGCATGTTTGCCTCTTACCCCTCAACGCCGTGCGGCACGTCTTCAGCGGTGTCAAGCCAGAGCGACTTGGAAGGCAGAATGGAGGTCTATGGTCTTCACGGATGAAAATCGTTTCTGTCTGGGTCAGAGTGACGGTCGCACAAGGATCAGGAGGAGGAGTGGGGAAGTCCTATTACCGAGCTGTATCCCTCCCCTGGCGTTTTGGTATGGGGAGAGATTTCCTACGACAGCAGGACCCCCCTGGTGGTTATCCCAGTTACCATGACGATGACGGCAAATGTTTACATTCGGATGGTTGTTGAACCCAGGGGGCTGTTCCAACAGGATAACGCTCGACCCCACACTGCCGCTGCAACCCAACGTGCCTTTCAGGGTGTCCACATCCTACTATGGCCAGCACGATCACCAGATCTGTCCGCCATCGAGAACATCTGGGACATGGTCGGACGCCGTGTCAGGGCTCTTCCACAACCAGCAACAACTGTCGCTGATCTGACCATCCAGGTACAACAGGCATGGAATGCCATACCACAAAATGACATTCGGCATCTCTACGACCGTATGCATGAACGTATGCAGGCCTGCATAGACCAGCGTGGCGACTACAGCGGGTACGATAGTCCGTGCTTTTCACCATGTACAGGGTGGCGCTGGTGGCTCCCCCTATAAGTAGTAACCTTGAAACTTGAATAAATTGAATAAATACCATAGCTGAATATACTGTCCAAATTTTATTCATCTAGCACAAGTCCTTCGTGGTGCTGGGATTTTTTTTTCCGCCAGTGTATTTTCTGTAAACATTTATCTGAACACGTGATTAAACGTTCAATTCCTGGCCGAAGAGAAATCTGCTCGTTCGTCATACGAATGGTGTTTTCACCTGTTCAGCGTTAGCAATCTTTCTCCACCCAGATGTTCTTTCAGCTTGCTGAAAAGCAGAAAAACACACTGCGCCAGATCGAGATTATACGACGGATGCTGGAATACCTCCTACTCTAAATTCTGGAGCAAATATTACGATGTTCGTGCTTTATATGGCGTTGTCGTGAATGAGACCAAACACATCAGCTGAATTTTCCGTACTTCTTGTTTTTCACGACTATGCGCAAAGAGCTTAATATATGGAAGTAACATCCAACATTAACTGTTTTTGCTTTTCCTCATCAATGATTTCGTGTAAACAATTCGTGTTTGGAATAATCTTCCAGGTGTCGCGCCACTGTGCATTCTTGCTATGACGCACGTATTAGCATGCCAATGAAAACGAGGATAAGGATAAAAATTCCATTCCACATGGACTCACACTAACAAACCCTTATTCTATCATTCCTCTAATTCCACTCTACAGATGGAGACAAGTGGAATTTATTTTTGTGATTTATCCTCGTATAATATAAATTACTAAAAAGAAGTTTGAAAGTAGCACCCACAGCATACTCAAGCGAAAGGAGTAACATTCGGCTAGGCTTCATCTTGTTTGAAAGATGCGAGGGGCAATAAAAAAAAAGGATTCCACCTATGAGTAGAAGAAAGAAAAACTACTTCCAGAGACGTGACGTGACAATGGATGTGAAACAGTACCCGAAACCACTACTTGAAGTAATCACCATAACGATTCAGATATTTGCAATATGGCACGACCAGACTGTCCATCCAGGACTGGAAAAATCCAGGTCATTGCTCATGCAACCATAATGAGGTTATCATCATAGATAAAACAGACAGCATCTGTTTCAAGCAAGAAAGAAGCAAAAACCATTCATGATACCATGCTAGGCCATCCGACGAAAAACAACCATCGTGTTGAACGAGTATCATTCTCATTCACGACAACATCAGGCTGCTCATGCAGCATTATCGGGACTAACTGGAGCTGATTGCAGCGTACTTTAAGGCTGGATTCATACTACCACAGATTCCGCGACGGAAGGCGTAAATGGAACAGGGATATTGGGCGGAAACCAGTCTAGAGTCTAGCTGACAGTTGGGAATACTGCTGCGCATCTCTCGCTTGCCACAGAAGTTCAGCAGCTTGGACCACCAGCACTATCAATGGAATATACGAGATCGCACATTTACTTTATAGCACATGTGATTTTTTAATATTTTTATTTCCTAATTGCTCCTTCTAGGATTCAGAATAACACCACAAATCGACAGCAGTCATATGTTACCATGCTGTTACAGTTCCTGCTACGAGAACCAATAACTGTGATCAGCTGTCTATTGATGGTACCCTAAAATTCTGTAACTTTTATGAAGCCTAATTATAAGATCCATTCTCTGTCCATGCTTATAGAAGCAGGTAGGATGATCATCGACACCAAGGCATCAATTAATTTGAACCCGTGGGTGGATTGGATTCGCAATTAGCCCTATATCAATCTTCTGGAAGTGGATAAAGTAGACGTAATGATATTAATCACTGCTTATCGAACGACTTGCTGATATAGTGATCAGGCTATGATGTTCCACCGGTATGCATCGCTGATCCTTCCGCAAATGCGACTGTAGGAAGTGAAGAAAACGCAATCAACCGGTATGCGTCGAATGATTCAACGCAAACTCTACATCTAGAACATGAAAAAGTGGCAGACTGAAGAAAGGAGTAAATTTCTTCCATATTAAAAAAATCAAACTTACCTTAAAATTTCGTACATCCATATTATCACATAGGATGCAACATAGCTTGCTAAATTCCTCCTTAACGGTATTTGAAAACTTTTTTCGTCTTAGATCTATATTAAATGATCTTTTAATCATTTATAATACTCAAACACCTGTCAGGCTATAATAACAATTTTGTGAACATTCATTGTGAAAGTGTATTTTCCCGTATTTCCTTCTTCAATGAATGTCGCAAAAATAGAATCCTCTAATGGCCTTTTCCAGCCACAGAACTGTACGGCTTTTAAGTGTAAGCGCGACAAATTGTTAAAGAATTATTTGTGACGTGTTTGAAAATAACGTGCTAAGCGAACGCACGTGTCAAATTCAGTTTAAGACATTTCCTTTGAGATTTTCATCCGAATGACAAGCGTTTCACTGGAAGAATGACGCAGGTTGACGTTTGAAAACCCGTTGGAAGTATTCCGAGAGTCAGTGGAACGATTCAATAAAAATATACGGAGCCTTGAAATTTTTCTCTTGATCATATTGAAGGTAAATTCTACTATCTCTGGCAAAAAAAAAATTAATAACAGCAAGGTAGGTAAATGTGTTTAATACGTTTGAATAATTGCACCGAAAATTTACCATCCAATTACCATTAAAACATCATTTAGAAAAGGAACATGTTTTACTATGCAAAACACATTTTTAGGCACTCCGCAGAAGTCGACGGATGTCTGCTTGAGGAATGTTCTCCCATTCTTCAATGAGGACCTGTGAAAGGTCGCTCAGTGATTGTGAACATGTTGGATGTTGCCTTATGCGTCTTTCAAGCATGTCCCATACATACTCGATCGGATTAATGTCCGGAATCATTGCTGGTCACTCCAATGTTGGAATGTTCCGTTCTTGGAGAAATTCCGGAGTGGGGCGTGCCGTATGCGCACGATGATTCTCCTGCATACGAACAAAATCAGGGCCCACGACACAAGCAGCAGGCACTACGTGATCTTCCAGAATGTCCCTGATGTAGACTTCAGCGTTGAGACGTCCTGGGACAACAACGAGATCAGTACAGCTGTCGATAGAGATCCCCCCCCCCCCCCAAACCATGAATGAACCATATCCCATTCTGTCTGTCTGTTGCATTGTTGCTTCTGCAAAGCGCTCTCCAGAGTGTCTCCACACACGCTGACGTCCATCACAATGAGTTAGGCGAAATCTGGGCTCGTCTGTAAAGAGAACAGACCGCCACTGACGCAGCTGCCAGTTGATGTGTTGTTGGGCAAGCCGACTTCGGGCTTCTCGGTATCGGCGCGTGAGATAGAGGTATACGATTCGGCCTTCTGGCTCTCAAACCACTTTCCCGTAGTCTGTTTATGACTGTTTGGTCAGAAACAACCACTCCAGATGCCGCACGCAGGTCGTTTTGCAAGTCTCTACCAGTTGATGTTCGTCGGCGAAGAGCAGAAATTTGAAGATATCGGTCGTGCATTCTTGTCGTTATGCGTCTGCGTCTTTGTCCAGCCCTTCACGAATGACGACCAGTCTATTGGAAACGGTTCCATGCACGATGGATCACTGAAGCTGTCTGGCGACGGACCTGATTGAGTAGCCTTCTTGGAGCAGCGTAACAGCTCTTGCAACTTCCTCCAGCCTGAGATGTCTCATTTTGTTTCAATTAACGTCCAAATGCTGTATCAGAGCTTTAACATGCAAATTAATGCTGTTTGAAGACATGTGACCTTTGTTATATGGTTATGACCATTCTGTTTTTAAGGGGTCTCTGGCATTTTCGCTTTAAACTCACGGAAAAAGGAGAAACTCGAAAAAACACCTAGTGATTTCAATAATCATCTAATTTAACAAAAAACTGTGAGACATTTTATCGGAAGTCTTGATCTTGAGATTTTACAAATGTTTTCAGAAGTGTTCTCCTAATTCTTTTGAGCAGTGTATGCAAGTTGCAAGGGTGATTCTTTCGACAGTTCGTTGGAGAAAATGACTGCATCTCTAAACTTTATTTTGGTCTTAAATGAAAGATCTTAGTCTGTAGATTTGTCAAAGTTAGTTTTTGTGTCCATAATTACTGTTTATTAGCGGTAATTTACAATTTAAATTTAGCATGTATACAGTGCAATCATCACGTAACGACTGCCTATATTGTTGTTAATCGTTGTTAATTGTTGTTTTGATCATCAATGCTAGCAAAGTTCTTGATTGTGACGTCTTTGTGGAGAGGATTGTTTATGATTAGCCAGCGTAATGTTTTAAATGGATTGTTTTAAACCTTTTTTCTGTGAAAGTATACAGTTTGCCGTCAAATTTTGGCGGGTTCCATCTAGTGTATTGTAAACACTTTCCCGAGATACAAAGGTAGCCAACTGGGCAGACTTCCAAGATTTTTTTGGTTTTATAGTTTTTTCTAAATGAAGATCAAAAAGAATAAAATAAAAAATCTCTATATTAAGTTCCAAGGGTGATTCTTTCGACAGTTCATCGGAGAAAACTACTGCATCTCTAAACTTCATTTTGGTCTCAAATGAAAGATCTGAGACTGTAGATTTATCAAAGTTAGTTTATATGTCCATAATTACTATTAATGAGCAGTAATTAAAAATTAAAAATTGCTTTAAGTGCATGCGTAGTGATATGATAAAAATTGTCTTTACGTACATCCGCAAAAATTGGCTTCCGTGCAACGTTCTCTGCTTTTAAGTTGCTCTCTTATTCTACTTGTTAGTCTGATGATTTTTTTTATTTATTGACTTTTTAATTAAAGAGATGGAGATTAATAATAAGATGATTTGTTTACCGTCAAATTTTGATGGGATCCATCTAGTACATCCATTAACGTCTCCTTTAACACTGCTTGTCATACGTTTCGGCAAAGCTTCTATTAGGTTTTGACACAAAACTTTGTCTAATTCAGTCCAACATGTCTTGATAGCACATAGGAGTTCGTCCTTGCTAGTAGGTTTATTATTTTTAAAGTGGTACCACAGATTTTCGATAGGATTCATATCTGGACTGTTGGGTGGCCAGTCAAGTATTGGTATTTCATGGGACGTTAAAAACTCACTCACTTTATTTGCTTTGTGGCAAGATGCATTATCATGTTGGCAGATTACATCCGTGTCTTCAAACTGTTCTTTAATAATTGGTAACAAGAAATGATCAAGAACATCAATATACACGTTTGCATTGACAGATGATTTGAGAACACATAGTTTTCCACCGTCGTAATATGACATACAGCCTCAAATCATCAAAGGTTGTGGAAATTTGACTTTTGAGTTGCGACAAGTTGGGTTATGTTTTTCGGTACTTGTTCTCCAAACGAACTGACATATATCCTTGCCTGCTCCGAGACAAATCATGCTTTCATTGCTAAAGATGACTTGCTTCCAGCCATCAACGGTCCAATGTTCATGCTTTTTGGTTCATGCCAGACGAGTTCCCATATGTTTGTTTGTCAGTAATGGTTTCGTTGCTTTCTTGCGATAGCGAAAGCCCATTGCGTAAAGTCGATTTCCGAGAGTTCTTCTAGAAACACTGGTACCAGATCTACTCCATTCTTTGTTCATCTCCGAAATAATGGCTTGCAAACATCCAAAGCTATTGGCTACTTCATTTTGACTTTTTCCATATTTTAACTAATTAATAATTTGCCATTTTACAGAATCTGCTAACTGTTTCTTGGCTGCCATTGCTTTACCTTTAAAACATTGGTCTGAACAGTTTAAAGATTTAAATCACTTAAATGTTTGGACTAAGCAATTTAAAACAAACGGGGGACAAGTTATAATATTTTAAATTGTAAATCTGTGTAGTACGCAATTCACAGATGGGACATATTAATTTTTTCTTTCCAAAGATTAGAATCTCGATTATTTTTTGTCCATTGTTACAATCAATATTTTTTATGGTAACAGGATAGTAAATTTTCAGTGCAATTACTCAAATGAATTAAAACATGGACCTGTCTTAGCGTTAAATGTTTTTGCTAAGTAGTCACACACAAATATATTTAAAGCGAAAGATGAAAGTGTCAATATATGCTAAGTATTTATTGAGAAAAATAATTAATTCGAGCTCAAAATTAAAAAAGTATACGAAAAACTTTCATTCTTTCACCCCCTCCCCTTTCCCCTCGCGGTTGATAAAGACGCCATTTTTCCGGTCCTTGGGACGTCACAAGATACGAAGGAGTGCGAAGAAGCTTCGGAATCATCAATTGCAATACCGAAGTTTCCGTTGCAACTTCTTTGTATTTACATACCCAAACAAAGAACAGTTTGGACGCACTCTGCAAGCGAAATGGTTAGCGAAATCTTGCTATATGTACGAGGATAAGTCAGGGCGAGTCAAAAGCCTGTACCCTCCTTATATCTTGGATACAAATGTAGTTAAGCAAATTCCAACAAAGGGAGTGAATAGGAAGTTGAGGGTGCTTTTTCTCATGGTGGCACTTACAGTGCTGTCAATAAGCAAATTAGGACATATTGTCAGATCGTCGAATTGAAAAAAAAATAAAAGAGAGAAAGTCGACGATCTAACTCGAGAACAAGATCGAGGGAGAAGAAAAAGAAGAAGAAAGAGTAAAAAATATGCGATAAAGAAAAAATCGAGTCTCCTGCCACCCTGAGGAGGGAACCAAGCCGCGGATTGATGGAGGAGCTGGATGCGCAAGAGAAGCAGAAAAAAAAAAGAGACAGAGAAAGTTTTGAAACCAGAGAGAAAGGATGAGAAAAAGAGCACCGGAATGGAACCAAAGGGGCAATGAGAGAAAAGGAAAGGAAAGCCGAGATGAAAAACAGAACCAGGACTCTTGTCATGTTTCCGTGAAGGAGATTTTTCCCACGAGCCAGAGGAAAAGAAACGAACGACGGAAATACGGGAGTTGCTTCGAAAGAACGAAGAACGTATGTATCTCAAGTGTGGGAGTTTCGAACTGGCTAAATTCGGAAAGAATTACATCTCCTGCTCGGGACTCAAAAGGACGGTGTTTTTGGCATTTCGCTCAGGCAAGTGACTCAAACTATAAGCACAGCCACAGAACTTTTGTTAATTCTAGACGTAATTGGGCACGTCGCCGAAGGACGCCCGCGACGCGACGACGAGCCCGCCGTCAGCCCAACCCTTCGCCGCCACACTTAGCGGAACAACGTGCTGATAGAATTTCGCCTCCGACAGAGGAACCCACAGGAAATAGTGAGTCCATACGGCTGGATAACGGACCCGTACCCGCCCCGGTAAACTTTTTGAGAGGGAACGACTGCTTACGTTCCAACGCGATGACGAGCACCGAGGTCGCCGTCGTCTGCTCATCAGCCTCCGTGGTAACCGTCGCCATAGGCTCGACCGGCCTACCGAACGACATCCCGATCCAGACTCGCCTTTTAACGGTGGAGGACGTTGACCCCAGCACGCTAGCCACAACAAATTTCAACAGCTCGTCGTCCACAAACGACGCATCGAGCCCACCAAGCGCCCCAGACCTTTGGCATTCGGACGAGGATCGCTTCGCGAGCACACGCCCGACAGAGATCTCTAGCTGCCAGCCGCGCTCGGCTTTAGCGTCTCCGACCCAGGGTACTGTAGCTCACCATTATTATTGGCTACAATTATTTTTGTATTAAGACTGCTTGATACTATTAAGTGCAGTTCATAATTCCTCTCTCTACGATGCAGACTGTCCTAATTAAGAATTAGAGGTAGTCTCGTTTCGCTACCTCAGAAGCTTTTAATTTATTTGACTAATGTATGTATTTTGTCTCATATATTCGCAGTACTGGGCAACACTCAGCTAAACCCTCAAGGGTCGCCGCCTTCTGCAATATTGGTGACGAATACTCCAGGAACCCGATACCATTGGCAGTTCCGATAATTTTTATTTGAGGCCTGCATCCCGATCCGGACTAGATTGTCTTCGACGTTAACGGAAACTAGTTATTTATCTTATAATTATGTTTCATTATTAAATCAATGAAAATTTTGTTATTTAGATTTTCCCAACTTTTTCAAAATAAGTATCTTCGTTGCCTATGGCTCATTGCACGTAAACTTTTGTGCATAGGCAGCTTTTTTTTATTTTAATGCTGTTTCGAATGCTATAGGTCCGGTTTTTCAACGCGAAGCATACCCTTATCATTACTGCCCCGTTCACATTGGACAGGCAAGGCGGCAAAGCGACTTTTTCTGCCTCCCCCCTCCTGCCTCCTCTGCCGCCCGCGCGAGTTGTTCCCACTGGACCGGCACGAGAGAAGCGGCAAGGGAAGAGAAATTATATAATGACGGCGTCGTTTCGATCTTAAGTTATTGCAGTAAAACTTTGGACGAAGTTCACGGTTCATAGAAATTTGTACTATCCGAAATTTGCTATATCTGAGACAATTCGGAATTTGTTATATCACTGTTGAAAGTCCAATTGGCACAGTTTAGAATTCCGAATTGTTTCGTTTATATTTTTTTTTGTATCAGAGTTCGTTATGAAGAAGTTCAACTGTGTTATATGTCGCTGAGAAAGCATAATTAAAACATAACAAAACAGAATATACAAATAACACTCTAGTTTTATTTATATTTGTTCAGTGTGCATATTTTCTCATATTTATAAAAAGTCTTCAAGATTATTTTTAAATTTGATTATTGCCATCATCGAACGGCAATATTTTCAATCGAAGCGATCGAAAACCAAATTCGTGATCACATTTCTGTTCTAAAACTTGCTAATTCCCAACTGAATTATCTAATTAAAATTTAACCAAACGTATCTATTTAACGAAATAAAAAGCTGAAGGACAATAGCAATTTATAATTTCATATTTACAAAATAAAGTGCATACTCTTTATTCTATTTCACTATAAAATTGTGATCCGCCATCATTCTTTTGATCACGTGCTCCAGTGATTGGATGAGCCTGCAATCGGCAAAAGCGGCATCCGGCAAAAGTTGAACAAATTTCAACTTTGCCGCCTGGCTTATTTGCCGGCCGCGGCACTTGACTTGACCTATTTCTAGATGGCTTTGGACGTAGTGCGCATGCGTCAACGATTGCCGCTTTGCCGGCTCAATGTGAACCGAGCATTGTGCAAGGCAAATGTTAAATTGGCGTCCTTCCTGATTATTACAAATGTTGAAATAATATTGTAAACGGAGACACACTTATCTAAAACTTCGAAATCTTCAGACTAGGTTAATCTAAAGCAATTAATACGTCTTTTAAGAAAATTGAAACCTTGTAAACATTCCAAGGAGCTTTAGATGTGTCGCAACAGTAATTTTAAATAGGAGAATTTAAATTTTAGCTCAAACTTAAAATGGACGAACCAGCATCTGGATTTTCAAGCTAGGACAGAAGCCCTCAAAACAATCTATTCAATGGCTTATCTTTATCAATTAAAAAATTATTGAATCTTCGATTATCATCAATTCTCCTTCTTCAATTATTGTGAGAAAATAAACGTTTGAATTATTTGTTACCCATTCGTTTGTCCTCATTCTCTTTTTTACAGACTACATATCTTAATAAACTTGTCAATTAACGCACCATAATTACTAGTCGATCAAGATGTTTACAAAATTTTAATTTTATTTTTAATTTCATTTCATTTTCCTGGTAGTTATTTCAGGCAAGCTAAATGAATTTATCTGTCTATAGTTTAAACGAAACGAGCGCCAATAATACTTAAACGATAAACAGAAAGTAACATTTTTACTCATTCATGACTCTTCAGTACTAACCAAAACTAACATGCAATATCTTGCTAAACTTAACGGTCACTTCTTAGAGTGCAATTTGACTTGGAAAGGATCAATGACAATGTCTGAAAAGTTGATACAGCTGATGAAAAACAGAATTTAAAAAAGTTAAAGGGTCTTCAAGCGGGACTATAGTGCAAACGGCGGCCGGACGTGCATTCTTATACAATTAAGTAGCTTTCAGCTAAAGCTCCTAATAAGCTTTTTTTTTTACATCTAAATTATATACATGCTAAGATCTTTAAATTAAGCAGATTTACTAATCCACTTTTTAAGAAACTATTTGTGAAATTTCTTTTACAAATATTTAATTTGTTATGCTGTTAATGTTATTTATTTTTTTAATTAGATGTTTATTTGTTCTTTTATTTAAAATCACGCGCACAGTTATAAAAGAAAGAAACAATAATTTAAAACAATCCACATCGACCCTTTGCAATTTCAAAACAAACTTCTAAGCAAATAAATAAAAATACAGACTTAGAGGCACCACTCATTACTTTAAATATAAGTTGTCCCGATCGAAACCGCTTATTATGGGCGCCGTTATTTTCATGTAAGCAGACGCATACATATTATTTGCGTAATACACAAAAACTTGGTGAGGACTTGGCTATACTTTATTCAATTTCTAATAATTTAATGTGGCTCGATGCAAACCATGCTGTCGATTGCAGCTTAAGACGGTTTACTTCAAGGCAAACAGACGACCTCATCAACCGAATTTCCTTCTGTTAATGGCAAGAGTCGTAAACCTTTCAAGATAGGCGGATGCGACGCCAAAAGGCAATTGTGAATGGCCTCCTTGTTCGCACTCTACACAACCGAACGAAAACAAACATACGACCTCAATAACAATCTTCAAATGACTGATTAACTGATTGATTGATTAGGCTGACTAAATAAATCGCAAGCAGCGATAATCAATCAATAAAAAAGAAGTACGCGTAAACATTTTCGTCACCTGCTTCATACGGCTCTCGACATTACAGATTGGTAATCAAAATAAATGTAATTAAAATAAAAAAAAATAAAAATAAAAAAACTCCATAATGTATTTGAATCTCTACAATACAAATGCTATATTTTCGACTAGTTACTTGAAATTGCTTCCACAAATTTCTATAAAATCTTTCTGTATAAAATTCCATCGAAATCTGCTGAGTAGTTCCCGTCTTGATTGTAGCACGCATACGGTGCTGATAACATTAAAACTATATTAAAATTTATAATTGCATCATTATGATTTATTGCTTTTCCTCTTCTTCTTATGTGGCAATTAATAGCTATATATTCAAGTTTTAACAGTGACATTTAATTCAAATAATATACAGTAATACGAAATAAAGCAGTCGGGACTTCTTTGGACATGTCGTACGAGGATTTGAGGGTTATAAGGAGGATAAGGTTGGCTTGAATTATGGAGCATTGAGTAAACTTTTATAGGAGACATTACATGTTCTAATCTATCGTCTTTTGGAAGATGATCCTGTTCAGAGACAGAGAGGTGTCCAAACACTGTTTCGAGCTCATTGATAGATTGATTGTACCAGAAGTGGAAACTCAGTAGCGCCACTGCCTACTATATAATAACTGCCTGTACAACGGCCCTCACTTACCACAGAAAACGCCAATTTTTGTTGTAACTTCTTATATCCCCACTAACTAAAATTGGCGCTGCGTACCCGTGGTGATTAAAACTCTAGATTAGGAAAGTACGGCAAACCTTTTCCGCGCCGCCCGCAGCTGCTGATTGGTAGAACAGCTGTCACGTGAGTTTGTCAACCATTGTTGGCCCAAACGCAGCGATAGATACCATTGAAATGCATGTGGAAGATGCAATTTAGATTAAATTTTTAATGAAATATTCGTTGACTGATCCTGAATTTTCATCCGAATACTCAAAATTTCAGGATCCTTCAATCTATGCTCCTTGGAAGTTAATAAATTCGTTTAAATATCCGAAGAAGTAATAAGAAATAAGTACGTTTCTATTACAACTTTACCGAATGTTATAGAAATGTTGCATTGTGCAATTCTCAGACGATCAGAAATATAATTTTTTGTTGAATATAGTTCTTTTTAAGAAAATACAATTCAATATAACAAGGTTAAAGTGTCTGTGAAATGTGGAGGCAAAACTTGAAAGAAAACTTTTCTTTTAGCAAAGTTAATTATCACTCATCATTAAACTTGAATATAACGATGACATTGAATAAAGAAAATTTGCTATTTGTGTGAAAAAAATATAGAAAATTTTAGCTATAAGATTTTGGTAGATTTTTTACTTCAATATTATAAACCTCCATAAATGAATAAATTTCAAAATACATAAAGGTGTAGTTATTTTTTTGTAATTTTTTTTTGTAATCAATCGTATAGTTTTTCCAAATTATAATTTTTAAAATTTTCTATCAAAATATAATTATCAAAGCAATTTTTATATTTAAATCAAAAACTTAAATTTAATAGTTCCTATTTTATTAAATTATATTTGATATTTTTTATAATTATAATTGTAGTTTTTTTTAATAATTTAATAATTTTTATAATTTAATAAAGTTAAAATTGATAAAGTGAAATTTTTGATATAAATATAAAAATTAATTTGATAAAAGTTTATTAAGTTATATTTTAATAAAAATTTATAAAATTATATTTTGATAAATAAAATTACAAAAACTACACACAATGTTTTTTAAAATTTATTAATTACTTGTAAATCGTTTATTAAGGATAAATGAACAAAGTGAAAATGACCTAAAAACTTAATCTGGTTATCATTATATTGCATCAACATTATCATTATTTATATGTAAAAAATTATAATTGAAAACAAAATTTAAAGAAAAAATCAATAGTTACAGAATTTACTGATTGCCAGTTATATTTCCAGACGATAATAATAAGAAAATTTGCGAAAAGGATGCATTTAAGCCGAATTTTAGAGGAAGCGTAACTCACTTGATAGGGCCAACTGGGCAAACAATGGCGGATTTGGTAGCAGACGACGAAGTTTGCCGTACTTTCCTAATCCAGAGCTTTAGTGGTGATTAGGGTTCCTGTAAGTAAAACGAGTAATGACACGCCGCCATTTTGGGTGTATATGGCAGCCATGTATAATGTTATCCTATGGGAAAAACTGCAAATTTGATTGAATTTTTGTAATTACGAGGAAAACAATTCTGTTTCTAAAGATGTATGTACATTCATTACCAAATGAAAATTGTTAAAAAATAATTTATTTAAGTGTGAGATGGATTTCCTCTGAAAAATTCCATGAGAAAAACTGCTCTTTTTTGAACATCAGTTTGTTCAGTTACATAATCAATAATTCCATACAAATGCTTAGGCTGTAATTTATTTTAATTTTTGAAAGCAATAGCTATTATAAATTGTTAAATATTTGCACTTCTGTTAAATATTTTCTTCTTATTTGATTTTGGCTATCTAGAGAGCACGTCAGTTAGCACTGTGTTAATTGAAATTTGAAGGGGGAGAATCTGTATATACCTGATTAAACTTGAAACTGGAATTGTTAGTTCCAGAGTATGGATGAAAATGATGAAAGGACGATAATGAAAAGGGACAAACAAAAACAAACATCCATGCCATCGGCTGGATTCGAACCCGCGACTCATTGGTTTCAACCTGCGCCTTAACGCTCTTGGCCACCAAGTCGGCTTGTTGAATATTTTATTACAAATTTATTTTAAAAATTCAATTCAACTAAAAATAAGAACTTGAAAAGTGATAAAGGAAGTGAGAAATCTGATTTTTTAATATCACAGTTTTTACCGTTTTAACATCATAAAATTCATTCTTTATGAAGTTTGTGAATACATGTAAATACTGAGAGCATCCATTTTGTGGGTTGTCACGGCTCTAATTGGCTGAATTCTCTTTCCATAGGAAAGAATGGAGTGTCATTACTTGTTTTACTTACAGGAACTCTAGTGGTTACAGCGCTTTAGTAATGATTCAAGCTCTAGATTTCGGGCGTTATTTCTTTACTCTCTGGTTAAGTTATTAGTGGTAATGTTTAAATACAAAAATATTTCATAATTTAAAAGAAAAGAACTGTTTATAAGTTATTGCTTAAAATTATAGATTTTTTGATAAAATATAAAAAGTCCGACCGGTCGCGAAATTTTGGAGCAGCGTTGCCAGATATAGTACTTTTGGTACTACCGTAGTACTTTTTTAGTCAAAAAGTTAGGCGTAGTACTATATGTAGTACCTAAGGTTATTGTAGTACTTTTGTAGTACTTTTTTATTTTTTAAATTTATAGCGGTATTTTTATGATGAATATTCAAAAAAAAAAAAAAATTACTGGTACAATTCAGTGTCGAATGACGTAATGCGTAGGTCACCTTTGACGTAATGCCACTAAGGAGGTGGTATTGAATGGCCGCGCATTGTGACTGGCTTTTTCAGCCCATATGTTGGTATTTTCGAAATCAGTCAACAGTAACTACCAGCCAATCACAGTGCACGTCCATTCTACCATCCAGACGCACGTGATTAGCAGACTGCAAACAGCAAATTGCACGTCAGTCAATTATTTTTCTTTGGCTAAGGTCAAAAACCCTCACCGGTGAGAGAATGATGACGTAATTTCTCACTGGGCTAACCGTCTTTTTCTCGGTGAGGACGGTGAGACTAACCGGTTAGGCATAGCAGCACTAACTGGCGTTTCTGACTGCGTTAAAATGACGTCACAGTTTTCTCACCGGGATTTCTGACCGACCAAACGCTAACTCTTCTCACCGGTGAGAGTTTTTGACCTTAGCCAAAGACGGTTAGCCCAGTGAGGAATTACGTCATCATTCTCTCACCGGTGAGGGTTTTTGACCTTAGCCATAGTGATGGCGCCTACACTAACAATAGAGATTAGTTCCACTTTTGGCCGCCTTCAAATTGCCCCAAAGATGGCGGCCAAATAAGCGATCTACTCATTTCATATTGTTGTGTGCCACCTTCTCTTTAACACTAACCTTGGGGTGTACAGAACCCCCTTCTCTCCTCCCTGGTACAGACTTCGGCTAAGGTCAAAAACCTTCACCGGTGAGAGAATGATGACGTAATTTCTCACTGGGCTAACCATCTTTTTCTCGGTGAGGACGGTGAGACAACCAGTTAGGCATAGCAGCACTAACTGGCGTTTCTGATCGCGTTAAAATGACATCACAAATTTCTCACTGGGATTTCTGACCGACCAAGCGCTAACTCTTCTCACCGGTGAGAGTTTTTGACCTTAGCCTTTGGCACGCATTCTCGGTATTACTATTAAGCGAAATTGGATCATCAGAACTAGAATATCGCAATGAACGATAGTGTCAATACTAAAAGAAAACGTGCTTGTAATTTTAAGGTAGGTTACCGAATTCTCAATCATGCATGTATAAGCCAAAACAATTAGTTTGTATTATAATGTAATTTATAATTGTAATGTATGTAATTTTGTATTCTAGAAACAATGTCCACGAAAACAAGCCTATAGAGACGCGTGGGAACAAGTAGAGAAATTTAAAGAATGGCTGAGCAGAGCCAGTGATAAAGAAAATGCTTTCTGTAAAGCATGCAATTGCGTGGTTCGCGTTTTTTAAATCAAGTTTAATAATTTTTTAAAGTTATCAGAGTTTTGACCACGTTTTTCATGTTCTGCATGTCCAAATGTATAAAAAACAGCTGTTATTTTTTATAGAAAAATTCCATGCATGATCCCCATTCTCGTATATTAATTCTCGAATTGTTTACGTCCACAGTTTTTAAAAACATTTAAACAGACTGTCAGAGTAACAATTCGTGTATGTTGATATTTATACATAATTTTCTATACAGTACTAATGTAGTACTTTCGCGTTCTGTGCGTAGTACCAAGTAGTACTTTTTGCCGCCAGGCGTAGTACTTCGGGCTTTAAAAATCTGGCAACGCTGTTTTGGAGCCAACATTACAGTCACTGTTGAGCCCGTCACAACGCTCATTTTGGAGCCAACAGTGACTGACTCGAAATTTTTACTATGTCCGATCGACGCGGGAACGATGCAGGCATACCCGCATTTTAAAATTTCTCCCGATTCGGATGACCCTCGATTCATAATGCGATCGGCTTTGGAAAAATTTGAATCAAGGGTCGTCCGAATAGGGAGAAAATTTAAAATGAATAAAGCCAGCTACGTATGTCTGCATTGTTCCCACGCCGATCGGACATAGTCAAAATTTGAGTCAGTCACTGGTGGCTCCAAAATGAGCTTTGTGACGGGCTTTGACTGGTCGCGACCGGTCGGACTTTTTAGACACACCCATAATAACTTAAAAGAAACTGCTTCTAAAGAAATCCCGACAAACCGAAATCATGGTTTCTCAATTAAGAAACCATACCGAAACTACTGATGGATGGCGCCAGAAAGTTGATGTGTTGATTTTGGGAACTACACATGTCATTCTGCGATTTTAGCTGCGATGTACAGGCAGTTTATTCAACACCACCTAAACAGAAGGCCTGCGCACAGAAATTTCATACATTGTTACATCATCATAAGTCGACCAAATTAGGGGCTTATTACTGGTTAAAACACGATTAACAAAGGACGACTTAGGTGATGTAACAATGTATGAACTTTCTGTGCGCTGGCCTTGTCTTTAGGTGGTGTTGGTTTATTACATGTATATAGTAGGCAGTGGTAGCGCTATAGTGTTTTTTCTAACCACTACAGTAGCGCAGCACATCCGTTGGCCAGACGGTTGGCCACCAGGTGACGAAGCGTCGCGGTCAGACAAACCGTAGCCCACGAGAAAGACAGGCCCTGGCTAATACCGCCTAGAAAGAAAGCTTGCTCACGGAAAATCATACATTGTTACATCACCTACGGTAGGGACAATTTCGGGTTTATTATTGGTAGAAATATGATTAACAATACCCTACCGTAGGTGATGTAACAATGTATGACGTTTTCGTGCTCAGGCTTTGAGTAGAGGTGGTGTTGCCCTGGCGCGAAAACGTCACCTGATCATCTTAGTCCGAATAACAATGTAGCGTTCTTTGTTTCCATTTTGGATTTTAACAATCAGCAATTTTTCGTTTGTTGGAAACAATGAAGATTGGATTGTTGCTTGGAGTAAGATGACCAGGTGACTTTTCCGCGCCAGGGCAACGCCACCTAAAAAACAAAGCCTTCTCACTGCCTGTGGACTGCGTCATCAAACCAGGGCTGACAATCCAACTTTCATTGTTTACAACAAACGAAAAAACGCTGATTACAACAAACGAAAAAATAATGAAAGTTGAACTGTCAGCCCAGGTGTGATGATGCAGTGACCAGGCTTTGTTCTTTAGGTGGCGTTGGCCAGGACCTGTCTTTCTCGTGGGCTATGGACAAACGTTAGCTGACGACTCAAGCTTAAGTAATGGTAAAAAAAAAGTTAGCTGACGACTCACTCTTATCTTTTATCACCCATTCCAACTCCATCCACCCCTCCATCAAGTTTTCTCACAATTACTCTATCAGGACAGTTTCTTTTTTGGATGTCTCTATCTCAATCACTAACAATAAATTGTCTACTAATCTCTATAAGAAGCCGACTGACCAACCCTATGACAGCTGCCATCCGCGCCATTGCAAGGATAACATCCCATTAGGTCAGTTAACTCGCATCCATAAAATATGCACTAATCAGTCTGACAAGGACTTCCATGCTAATGCCCTTACCCACTCCCTAAAAGCAAGAGGCTACCCCAAATCTGTCATACGCGCCTCTATCTATAAACATCGCAATTCTCGTTCTAACAACAACCCCAAACCTTCTCAAGCCATGACAACACCTACATTAGTTCTTCCTTATCATCCAACCCTCAATAGTATTAAAAATGTTCTAAGGAAACATCAACATATTATTGACAACTCTCCTCTTCTCCACTCCATTCTACCAGAACCACCAAAAGTTTCTTTTAAAAGGACATTTAATTTTAAAGATATTCTGTCCATGCTGCTATTACCAAACCACGCACTTCCACTAAGGGATGTTCTCCTTGCAATGCAAAGCGTTGTGGCGTTTGCCATTTTCTTAACCCTGCTACCTCCATTTCCAGCAGTGCTTCCTCCTTTACTTTCAAGATTAATCAGAACCTGACCTGCACTTCTCACAACTTAATTTACCTATTACATTGCAAAGTATGCTAGAAACAGTAAGTTGGAGAGACAGGCAATACCATACGCTCCAGATTTGCCGGGCATAAGTCCGATATTCTTAGTAATGCTGACACCCCTGTCGCTAAACACTTTAATTCCCCTGGTCACTCTTTACAGGCCATCAGCATTTATATTCTTCGTAGTAACTTCCATAACAAAAAAGAAAGAAAGCAATTCGAGTCTTTTCTTATTTGGAAATTTAATTCCCTCACCCCTAATGGCATTAACCTTAGCAAAGGCACCATTCCCTCATTACCTTCCCCATATTCCTCTTCAACTGCAGCTATTCCCTAATTTGTCGCAGGCTCTCTGGGCCTTCTTTCTTCTTTCTTTCTTTATCTATCTTGTCTCAGTTTTAATGTTCTGTCATGTCTTTCTACGTCTATGTTCATTTTGTGTCCGTCCCTGTACTTTTTTTCATAGGCTCTCTGTACTCTTATTTTAGTGACCTTTTTATTATGCGATACTATTTTACAAGGTGACTAGCGACCGGGCTTGGTCAAAAAAATTGTGTAACCGGGAACGGTCAGGGATTTTTTCAGGGATAATTTTTTTTTCCCAGGGAATTTTACGAAACCGTTTTGCTAGACACCCTATCATTCCTAAACTTTTTTATAATTTTAATTTTGTATGTGTTATCCTACTGCATTATTTTTCGTCGCCCTCTTATTACCTCCTATTTGTCCTCCTTCCTGGTCTATCCCAACACGTCTTCAAATTCCTCTTCTGCTTTTTTTAGCCAATACCGTCTTACTGTTCCCTATGCCAACTATATATAAAGGCGTCCTTTAGTACTTTTTTCACCCACGATGTCCAAAGTGTTGGAGAAAACGATTCTCGTCAGATTCCAAGACCAATGTCTAGCAAATGACCTTTTTCGGGAAGAGCAGTTTGGCTTTCGTGCTGACCACTCTTGTCCGATGCAGATATGGAGGCTCGTTGAAGACCTGAGCACCCCCCTGAACCTCTCCAGGTACTGTGGGGTGGTATTTCTCGATGTCAGTAAAGCTTTTGACCAGGTGTGGCATGAGGGCCTTGTCTACAAAATGATCAGAGACGGGTTCCCAGCCGATTTGATTTTGTTGGTGAAATCCTTTCTTGACGGCAGATCCTATCAAGCCAAAGTTGGAGAAAATGTTTCCACACCCCGTGTTGTAAAGGCCGGTGTCCCTCAGAATTCTGTCCTCGGGCCTGTGCTATTTAATTACTTTGTACACGATTTCCCAAAACCCGATAATTGTAATCTGTATTTTTATGCGGATGACACTGCCATTATGACATGGGCACACCAGCCGGCTCACGTTATCACTCGGCTGCAGTGCGCCTTGAAGCAGTTCGAAGACTGGTTTAACTGCTGGAAGTTGAACCTTAACGTCGGAAAGTGCAAGGCTTTGTACCTCAATAGGAAGCTCAAGCGTCCCCCAGATTCTCTTGTTCTGTTCAATAAGAAACTGGACTGGGTGGACAGCTACAAGTATCTGGGAGTTATCATTGACTCAAGACTCTCATGGAATCGGCATATGTCCTATGCTCTGAACAAAGCGAAGAGGGCTAAGTACAGTATCATAGCTCTCATGGGTCGCAACAGCGCCCTCAGCATTGACAACAAGCTACTTCTGTACAAATCGATTATCCGGACCATACTCCTCTATGGCATGCCTGCTTGGGCGACTGTCTGTGAAACCAGATGGAGTGAACTACAGTCATTCCAGAATGTTACCCTGAGGACCATTGCTCAGCTGGACAGAAGGACGGTGAAAAACCAATCCATCCACATGGATTTAAACATGACCCATGTCGGAAAGTTTATACAGGATCTCCTTTTGATTATGATACAGAAGATGAAGACTCACGACAATAAACTTGTGAATGGAATACTGAAGAACTCATTGAATATGAACTGGCATACGAAGTATCGTAAACCGAGGCACGTTCTTGACGTCAATTTTGAAGATATTAGCAACGTCTCTTTCCCGGACTACTGGAAGATGTGATAATCTTCTTTCTCCTTGTGTTTTTTTATTTCGTTTGTATTTTGTTTCTGACAATCGTCAATCTTATTTTCTTTTTTGTATAATATGGAAGACCGCTTGGGTTGGTTAGGCTTCTTGACTACCTCAGTGTATTTCATTTGGAGTTTATTCTGGTTGGATGAGCTTTGTGAAAGCGCTGCTTTCGTCCCATCCTAACAAATGTACACTTCACTGTTCGATTGTCGATTGTCGACTTTTTTCATAACTTCAGGATAATTCTCTAACATTCTAATTGCCTTTAGAGAATTATCCTTTTTGCTTTGATAAAGGATAGTCTCTATCCGAAACGTCAGCTTTTTATTTGATTTTATTTGATTTTATAGTTTTATTTTGATTTTACTTATTATTTATTAATTATTTTGTTAATTGTTAATTATTATTTTATTTTTCATTTTTATTTAATAACTATTATTTAATTTTATCAAAGATCTTATAAAATTTAAAATTTTTCATTTTCTTTCTGGAGAAGCGGATCTAGTTGTGTTTTAAGGAAATGGCATCCACAGTATTTATAGTAATTTGTTATTTTTCTATATTCCCTATTCACCATTGGGCATAATACAGACTTGACCACGTTTGTAAAGCTGATGAAAACTGTCGGCGAAGGTTTCTTTCGGAATCGCTCAAAGCGTTGATGTCACACTTTTTTTTTTCAGGACTCCCCTTGAGGCAGGGAAACAAAAACAAGTCTTGCAATCGCCAGATCCGGGCAGTACGGTGGATGTTCGAGAAGAGTTACGCACCCCCTTAGCCAGGAACTTGCGAACAAGGATATCACTGTGCGGGGAGGCGTTGTCGTGCAACAAAGTGCACTGTCCAGTCCTGTACAACTCTGGTAGAACAGGTCGGAGAGTGTCCGTCACCATTTTACTAATTTGTAACAAAAGACTTGATGCTCAGGTGTTGCTCCATTGTATTATGACACAAGTCTTCACACTCATTACTTCTACTGGTCCCAGAAGGCAAGTTCTTGTGCCAAAAAACAGCAACATGCACTAGTTACAATTTTTTTGGAATTATTTTTCAACAATTTTTTATAAAATACTTTTGCTTTAAAAGATGCATAACAGCTTAAAGAGTAATTAAGAAAAAAACTCAGGTTATTTTTATTGAATTTTTTGTCAATTTTGTGAAACACTCAAATAATCACTGTTCAGAAAGTCTGGATAAATGCTCTCACTCTATTAAATGATTCACTCTTTCAAATAACTGCATAAATAATTAGTTTTTCTCCTATATAATTGATCATCAAACCATTCATCTCGCAACATATGCACCATGGATGACAACAAGCAACTCACTGCAGACTAAGTGGCAAAAATTTGGAAAATGAAGGCCGAAGGAACAACAATGAAAGAACTTGCCAGATGCATTGGTAAATCGATTCCTGGCGTTACAAGATAATAAGAAAAGGTGAAGAGTGGAAGCCAAAACCCGCTCTGAACGACCAAGATCAACCACTGCACGAGCTGATCGGAGGATGGTTCGACTTGCGACAGAATCTGCTTTTTCAGTGAGAGAAATTGCAGAAGTAAGAGCAGTTTCCAAGAGGTACCGTTCATAATCGCCTCAAAGAGCAGCCAACAATTTCCTATAAGAGAATGGCCAAACAACCTCCACAAATTGCTGCACATCAACTAGCCAGAAGAGAGTGGGCTCGTGACCACATATCCTGGACATCTGAATGGGAACCCGTTATCTTTAGTGATGAGAATAAGTGGAACTAGGCTAGGCATGTTACTGGCATGATCTACGCAAAGAACCCAAGACATTCTTCAGTCGGCAGCAGGGCGGTGGTTCCATCATGGTTTGGGATGCCTTTGGCCTCCATGGGAAATCCGACCTGGTGTTCATCAGCGGCAGACAGAAGTCCAAGGACTAACAAAACACCCTGGATAATCACCTGCTCTCCATCAAGCAACAGCTTGGTAGTCCCAACTGAATTTTGCAGCAGGACAACGCACCCATTCACACATACATTCGACAAAGGCATGTGATGACTCCCATCTGTCCCAGTCATGGTATGGCCAGCCAGAAGTCCTGAATTGAATCCCATAGAGAATTTATGGGGAATTCTTTCCAGGAAGGTGTACGCCAAAAAACGTAATATTTAACCGTAGATAGCCTAAAGGAGGCAGTTTTGAGAAGCTGGAACGATATTCCTCTGACATGGTTACAAAAACTGCTAAATTCCATGCCCACGCTGGTTCATGATGTCATTGAGAATAAAGGAAAACAAATTAAACGATGAGTTAGGTTTAATGCAATCTTTCTTTGATATTGTTTTGATATCTGTATGCATTATACAGAACTTTTGGATAGTAGTTTTGTGAAAAAATTTTTATTAATTAATAAAAAAATTGAAGTATGTTGTTTTGAAAAGTCGTTTTTAAACTTTATGCAGATTTAACATCAATAAAGCAAAAGTATTTTATAAAAAACTATTGCAAAAATATTCCAAAAAAATTAAATTATACAGGCTTTTTGGACACACTTTACTTTTATGAGAAAAGCGAGTTTGTGACATAATAAAGACACAAACTCTTGTCCATAAAGATTTATTCAGCGTATACGTAATTCGGCCTCTTTATTCAACGCAGATTACAACCAGTCGACAATCGAACAGCGCAGGGAGAATGGAAACGAGTGGTCCGGAAACAATGCTTCCACTGCCATACTCGTCCAGGAAGTAACCAGGGGAATTACATTGAACTAGGCAAGAAGCCAGATGAAACCTAGTTATGTCATCCAGAGGATAAGATGAAGTCCTTTCCTATCAGGACGATAGAGTTCATTGTTAATTGACAAGGGACACGAGGAGCTAGGAGATCCAGTATTCGGGAAAGATGGCCTTTTGGGTGTCATCGAAATTGATGTCCAGGCCTGCGATACCTGAGGAAACTTCTAAAGGTGAGCGCATGCTCCAGAATATCTGCAACCAGAGGACTGGGATGGTCCTTAATCTTCAGAAACAATTTCTTCAGCGACTCCTGGACATAGTTACTAATTGGAGGTATATGGAAATCTTCAGCAATAGAAATATTTGTTGCAACTCTCCTGTCAAGATGAGCAATAGTCCTCAGGGTAACGTTTTGGAAGATTTGGAGGTCCTTCCACCTGGACTTGCATATTGTAACCCAGGCAGGTATACCATAAAGAAAAATAGTTTGGATAACTATCTTATACGGAGGGTTGATTCAGATAAAATGAGACGACTTTAAACGCCGCATATGACCTTGACGGAATGTGATTTGCATGACTCGTCCACTATTCATGGGGATTAGCTTTGTATACACTTGTTGCTGTTATTTGGGACATTTCGTGCTGAAACATGGCTTCCAAAATCACAGCTTTTTGGGAAGGGCATATGTTTGGCCTTTCCGACGCTAACCTCAGTCTTTCGTGCATTGTGGAATTATGCAAACGAAATGGTATTGTGGTATCCAAGGCTATTGTGGGTCGAATAATCAAAAAGAACAAATTGCGACCATCTAATAAACGTGGACGAGCAGAGAAGCAGACCAGAAACAAGCCCCAGCCAACACGCCCAGCTCAGGTGGTGCGAGAAATCCGGTCTGAACTGCTGAAAGAAAATCCCCCCACACAGAAAAGTCTAGCCCAAAGGAAAGGTATTTCACAGGCAACAGTCTCCAGAATAATATATGACAATATAGCGTCTGTACCCTGGTGAGCAATCAAAAGTTTGGATCCACATGGACAAGGCATCAAGCCATACTGCCAAGTCATCTGTGTCTTACTACAGGAAGATGGAACAGGAGACGGGCATACGAGTTATTCCCTTCTCTCATGTGCCTGTAAAATCTCCTGACGCATCACTGATGGATTTCTTTGGTTTTGGTCTCCTGAAACGACGGCTCGGAAGTCGCCGACCAAGAACCGTTGATGGGCTATGGAAAGTGTGTCAGCAGGTGTGGAACGAACTTCCCATGGAGTCCCTCAAACTCAGCCTACTTCAGTGGAAATTACGGTGCCAGGCGATAGTCTAACAACGTGGCTCTCACATCGAACACAACCGATGGTGGCGCCATGGTATTACACCATCGTAACAGAACTGCAAAGTCGTCTCATTTTATCTGAATCAACCCTCATTGATCGCATAGGAGACGTGGTCACCCCAATTTAGCCTGGCATCTACTACCACTCCGAGGTATTTGTAATAATTTACCCATTCGAACTTTTTACGTGAAAGGAAGAGAGTATTCGGGAGTTTTCGAAGTTTCTTCGTAATGAACATCGCCTAGGATTTGTCCACGTTTAGGTCGACTCTCCACTTAGCAAATCATTTCTCGCACTGATGTAAGGCATTTTGTAACCGAAATATCACGTGAGCGGAATTGCGGTCAACAGTCATGATGGTCGCGTCGTCAGCGAACAGATGTAGTTTGCACTTAGTAAAAGTTGGGAAGTCATGGATGAAAACGTTGAATAGTGCAGGGCCCAGGACAGAGCCCTGGGGAACACCAGCATTGACGTCACAAGGGTTAGACACGAGGCCTACGAGATAACAAGGCCTGGAAGCGAAAAAGTCACCTGACCAACTGGGTGTTAACAACAAGCCAACCTTCATTGTCTCCATCTTGGATGTTAACAATCTGTGTTTTTCCTTTTGTTGGAAACAATGAAGGTTGGATTATTGCTAGCACCCAGTTGGTCAGGTGACATTTACGCTTCCAGGCCTTGTTATCTCGTTGGCCTCGGGTTAGACATGGAGCAGCCAATTCTTACATGAAATATCCTGTTTGACAGAAAGAAACTAATCAAGGTAATCAGCTCGGCCGAAAAACGACAAGAAATCGTCTTGTATATCAGGCCGTTGTACCAAACCTGATCAAAAGCTTTTCGGACATCCAAGAAGACAAGACTACCGTACTTAGCACAGTTAAGAGGAGTGTTAGATCTGCAAAAAGCCTCCAGATCTGAAGTTGGCAGGAGTGACCTGGGCGAAAGCCAAATTGCTCATCACGAACCAGATTGTTTGCTAAACAGAATTCGTTAAACCTCTTCAGAATAATGCGTTCAAAGACTTCTGATAGTATAAGTAGAAAGCTTATGGGCCAATAACTGACAGCAAGAGCAGGGTTTAGACCAGGCTTTTGTATGGTAACTATGACGGATTTTTTCCACTCTGGTCGGAGAAGTAACCAAGTTTCCAACAGTCATTCATGACTTTGGTAATGATCGAGACAATATTAGAAGGCAAGTTCTTGAAAGCACTGTTAGTGATGGAATCAATACCTGCTGCTTTCTTGATTTTAAGTCGCTAGATGACTTCGGAGATTTCTTGGGCACTAATGACTTCCTCAGACACGATGAATGCACTGGTAAGCGATACACCCATTGTTACTAGCAGAGTGTTTTGGAGGATGTCCAAGTTTGTCTCACTAGACGTGGTAATCTGCGATCACTTGAGCCTTTTCCCCGTCACTGGTGGCAATGTTGCCTGCAAGCAGTGGTGGCAATTGGATGGATCTGTTACCCTTTAAGGCCTTACAGTACCCCAGAGCGAGTTGTCCTGGACGAACAAAGACTTCAGTTTTTTACTCCACCTTTGTGTTCGTAGAACTTTAACCTCTGCCTGGACCTGGCGAGAGAGCTTGATGTAAGGAGGGAGGTCGATGTGTTCGGAATGCTTTCGATCAGCAGTGGAGGTACTGGAAGTAGTAGCATCCTTGATAACACGAGTGATTGCACTGATATTTATGTTGATGTCCTCGTTGTCGATAACCTCCTTATATGGAATGCTATTTTCTCGAAGAATATCCTTAAAGAGTTCCAGTCCTGTTTGGAGCGAAGCCCTATCTTCACATCAATATTTAAGACCTCGAAGATAAGCATGACTGATCTGTGGTCAGAGGTTAAGTCGTCTACTGCAATTTGCAGTTTGCAAATATAATGTAGGGCTTGAAGAAGCCTTTAAGAACTGCTATATACAGCACGTCACTGACAGGAGAGTGATCACAGTAGTACGTGTCATCAAGGGGACCCGCAACGAAGGGGTCAACCTGGTTTAAGGTATATCCATATGTTTCCATTTTGATTGGAGAATTTTGAGTTCCATGCGTGGTGCTTGGCATTTAAATCACCCGTCAACCAATCGACAATCGAACAGTGAAGTGTGCATTTCTTCAAATGGGACGAAAGCAACGCTTTCACAAAGCTCATCTAACCAGAATAAATTCCAAATGAAATACATTGAGGTAGTCAAGAAGCCTAACCAACCCAGGTGGTCTTCCTTATTATACATAAAAGAAAATAAGATTGACGATTGTCAAAAAGAAAATACAAACAAAATAAAAAACAACGAGAAAAAAGATTATCACATCTTCCAGTAGTCCGGGAAAGAAACGTTGCTGATGTCTTCAAAGTTGATGTCAAGAATGTGCCTCGGTTTTCGATACTTCATATGCCACTTCATATCCATTGAGTTCTTCAGTATTCCAGTCACCAGGTCATTGTCGTGAATCTTCATCTTCTGCACCATAATCAAAAGGAGGTCCTGTATAAACTTTCTGATGTGGACCATGTTTAAATCTGAATGGATGGATTGGTTTTTCACAGTCCTTCTGCCAAGCTGGGCAATGGTCCTCAGGCTAACATTCTGGAACGACTGTAGCTCGCTCCATCTGCTTCTACAGATAATTGCCCACGCAGGCATGCCATAGAGGAGTATGGTCCGAATAATCGACTTGTACAGAAGTAACTTGTTGTCGATGCTGAGGGTGCTGTTGCGGTCCAGGAGAGCTATGAGACTGTACTTAGCCCTCTTCACTTTGCTTCAGGTAGGTCACGTGACGATTCCACGAGAGTTTTGAGTCGATGATAACGACAAGGTATTTGTAGTTGTCTACCCAGTCCAGTTTCTTATTGAATAGAACAAGAGAATCTGGGGGACGCTTGAATTTTCTGTTGAAGTACATAGCCTTGCACTTTCCGACGTTAAGGTTCAGCTTCCAGCAGTTAAACCAGTCTTCGAACATCTTCAAGGCGTGCTATAGACAAGTGATAACGTGAGCTGGCTTGTGTGCCCATGTCATAATGGCAGTATCGTCTGCACAGAAATGTAGATTACAATTTTTGTGTTTCGGGAAATCATGCACAAAATAATTAAATAGCACGGGCCCGAGGATAGAACGTTGAGGGACACCGGCCTTTACAACACGGGGACACCAACTCGTATGACAATCGACAATCGAACAGTGAAGTGTACATTCGTTAGGATGGGACGAAAGCAGCGCTTTCACAAAGCTCATCTAACCAGAATAAACTCCAAAGGAAATACACTGAGGTAGTCAAGAAGCCTAACCAACCCAAGCGGTCTTCCATATTATACAAAAAAGAAAGTAAGATTAACGATTGTCAGAAACAAAAAACAAACGAAATAAAAAACACAAGGAGAAAGAAGATTATCACATCTTCCAGTAGTCTGGGAAAGAGACGTTGCTAATATCTTCAAAATTGACGTCAAGAACGTGCCTCGGTTTACGATACTTCGTATGCCAGTTCATATTCATTGAGTTCTCCAGTATCCCTTTCACAAGCTTATTGTCGTGAGTCTTCATCTTCTGTATCATAATCAAAAGAGATCCTGTATAAACTTACCGATATGGGCCATGTTTAAATCGAGGTGGATGGATTGGTTTTTCACCGTCCTTCTGTCCAGCTGGGCAATGGTCCTCAGGGTAACATTCTGGAATGACTGTAGTTCACTCTATCTGCTTTTACAGATAGTCGCCCATGCAGGCATGCCATAGAGGAGTATGGTCCGGATAATCGATTTGTACAGAAGTAGCTTGTTGTCAATGCTGAGGGCGCTGTTGCGACCCATAAGAGCTATGATACTGTACTTAGCCCTCTTCGCTTTGTTCAGAGCATAGGACATATGCTGGTTCCATGAGAGTCTTGAGTCAATGATAACTCCCAGGTACTTGTAGTTGTCCACCCAGTCCAGTTTCTTATTAAACAGAACAAGAGAATCTGGGGGATGCTTGAGCTTCCAATTGAGGTACAAAGCCTTGCAATTTCCGACGTTAAGGTTCAACTTCCAGCAGTTAAACCAGTCTTCGAACTGCTTCAAGGCGCACTGCAGCCGAGTGATAACGTGAGCCGGCTGGTGTGCCCATGTCATAATGGCAGTGTCATCCGCATAAAAATACAGATTACAATTATCGGGTTTTGGGAAATCATGTACAAAGTAATTAAATAGCATAGGCCCGAGGACAGAACCCTGAGGGACACCGGCCTTTACAACACGGGGTGTGGAAAGATTTTCTCCAACCTTGGCTTGATAGGATCTGCCACCAACTCGTATGAGCCACAGCCCTGTTTTTTATGAAGGGTACCCACCAATCATAGAAATTACCCGCTTTATGTGTGGATCTTTCATTCTGATTGGTGGGCTTACATGACAGTGGTATTATTACAAAAAATTTAAATAGAAATTATACAAAAATAATTGGTATATATTAGGATTAATCTACATAGAACTTTTATACAGCGTTTTCATAATTTTCTTACAGCTTTTTTAAATTACATAATTATACAACTAAAATGAAGTGAAACTATTGTATTGTGGATAAGGTGACATAATATGTTGTGCATTTAATTTTGAAGTACATAAATAATGTCAAAGTAAAATGGAACATATGACATTTGTTTTAAATTACATATGATAGATAACTAGTAGGAAATAATAAAAATGTTAAAACTATAAGGGACCAAACATCCCGTCCTACTGATCTCTTTGGACTGCAATTTATGACTTCATTCTTGTTCAGGTTGGATTATTTCGTCGATGTAGGATTTTTCCGATATCTTTTAATTGGTTCACATCCATCGGACCTGAGTCGCTGTTGAGTAGTCTAGAGGCGTCTTCGCTGCTGATTGCGTATGAAGCCTCTGGTCCATCCTGAACAAGGATGAAGTCATAAAAGCCTAGTTACCTTTATTTATTGTATAAATCTAGTATTATCCCGTGTTTTGTCTTTGTATTGTAATTGGTTCCAGATCCCTCTGTTCTTTCTATAAATAAGACGATGTAACGCCTTTTGCCTCATCTGAACAGCTCAGCCCGTTCTGATCAATTCCTCTGTATACGCTGAAGAAGGCAACGTGGCTGCCGAAATGCGCATACGTCCTAATAAACAATTTTTATGGATCAGTGGTTTCCTGTCGTCATGGACTTCGTACGAAGAGACGTCACTTCCTTAGTGATTCGCCATGTTGGTTCCACACAGCCGTTGCTAGGAAGAGTTTAAATCATTTTCTCCTTTTGAAATTAATTTTGGGTCGTCATAAAAAACGTAGCAATAAAATATGGTTTTATTGCAGACATTCTGATCGCTTATGTAGCCAAACTAGTCTCAGAATCAGTATATCTAATGCTTAGCAACGACATGTGTGGAACCAAGATGGCGCGTTGCCAAGGGGTGGAGCTAACTGTTACGTCACTCGTGCGAAGTCCATTGTTGTAACTTTAAGTTGGCTGTACATTTCACAAAATCTTTCTATATATATAAAGAAGGATGTTTGTGGGTTTGTTTGTTTGTTTCTTATGCAAATATACAGTTTTATTCCGATCTTGATGAAATTTTGCATACTTGACCTTCAAACCATGAGGAAGGTCACTGTCTACCTCAGATTTCGGAAAAATAATAATTATCGATAAAAATCGATATTCATGGTTATGGAAGGGCATATTAATTAGAAATATCTCATGACCAACAATGCAAGACAAAGGAGCATAAAGTGATGATGCAGTGACAGAATATTAATAAGAGAGCATTTATTGATGAGGCAAAGGAGTCACGCGTGTCTCCTTTGAGTTCCCTATCAAACGTCCAGACGACTGGCAAAAATTTATGTACCTGGAAAGGAAAGAGAAAAAACGAGTATTGGTCGAGAAACTCTGCAACTAAAACAGAAAAAGCTATACGGGCATTTGAAACACCTGAAAAACGCGCTTGTTAACAAAATCATTAAGTGACTATTTCTATTCAAACATTTACTTGATTGAGAAAACACAGCTGTAATTTCTTTCAAGCTCGACTGTTTATGTCGCAAAGTAAGCACTGAAGACAACTGACATTTTTTCTTGCTAAATCAAGCTGCAATCTCTCGGCTGCTCCACTCCGTGCCATGCAGAGAAGTGCGTATGCGTTGGTCTTAGTCGAAAAATAATTTAATCATGTTTTTCTTTTTTTAAGATGCAAACAATTTTAACACAATCAAATACCGGGACAATTAGCGTCCCGAATAAATGTTATCGGGACACCGGGACAACTTGTGAAAAACTGGGACTGTACCGGAAAACCGGGACGTCTGGGATCCCTATAGTTAAAAGTACTGTAATTTGCCCACACCAATCACAAACCTCATCCCTATTTCCACTCTGGACGGCCAAGTCCACTTTAAACTTCTACGATGTTTGTTCAAACTACTAGACTTTATAACCGATCAACTTGCTTAGCTCAACTCCTGCCAAGCAAGTGAAAACGCTTTTGGAATGAACTGTACATCAACGTCATCCCAGAAAGCAATTACAGAGAACCATTAAAGACATTTATGTGATCGCCTATTTTGAAGTAAATCCTCAAGGAAGTATCAGAAATGCGTCTTCGGTTGTGGGTTATCAGAAAATACTTCACAAACATAAATATCATCTATACGATCTAACCCCTGCTCAAGCATTTGAAACAGAGCAGCACCAATAGTTGAAGATGGATTTTTGTAACTTTATGCTTGCTAAGCTAAAATCTGTCTCACTATATGATAAAAGCTACAAGGCAGTATGGGAAAGCCACATTACCAATTGTCAACTCATTCAGATAAACGCGCAGCCAATAAAAAATAAACTGAAACAGTAGAGGCTAAAATGAAACTGAAACAGTGCTTCATGTTTTTGCGCACTACGCGTACGCAGCATGGAAGAAGGGCAGTTATCTCCTCCTTCCATGGTGCGCAGTCGGAGACTACTTTACGGGGCGAAGGTGAAAAAATAGTGACGTGCTTTCCCATTTTGCCTTGTAGCTTTTTTTACCACAGAGTATAGACGTCAGCAGTCATTTTAATACCGTAAAACCTTGAATAAAGGCCGCGTATTCAAATAAACGCCGGTCTCGATTAAAGGCCGAGGGCATTTTAAAATTAGATTAAACGCCGGGCCTGATTGTTTTTTGGGTTGACCGTATAAATTCCGACGTTTTTGTTCCCATTTCTTGGGAATAGCCCTTGACGCTGGGTCTCGATTAATCGCCAGGGAGGGGGAGGTCAGGACCATTGTGACAAATAGAGGCCCGGGCCTCTATTCAAGGATTTACAGCAAGTGCATTCTCTGGAGTGATGAGTCAACGTTCACTCAAGATGGTATTATAGATAACCATAATTTACGAGGGTTATTCGTAAAGTAAGGTCCGTTTTGCAATAAAAACAAAACTACTTTATAGAGGGTGTTTCTAAATTACCTTCCGTATTATTACTCGAAAACCATTACAGGTTTTTTATTCACAAAGAAAAACTCAAAGTTTCTTAGCCTCGCGGTTGGCACGTGATACCGCTGTTGGCGCATTGTTCCATTTAATTGTTTTTATGCAGACCGTTCTAGATGGCGTTTGGTGAAAAGTAGCTCACTATTATGTGTATGTTAAAGGAATTGATAAAACATTTTTATCATAATTTCCGAATTTAAATCGATTTTTCACTTACATCGAATATATATCGCTCATTATGATAAATGTAGATTGATTTCTATTATGATTAGATTCAAAAGAAAAATCAAGAACACTAAACAGTAACTCAATTTTAAAATGCGTGAGCATCACGTTTGAAAGATGTTAAAAATGCGTTTCATTAATTTGGTTGGTTTATTAGAAATTTTGGCGTCGACTACTAAGGTCATTTTGCGCCTTTTACACAAGTTACATCTGTACGCAGCCCAGGACAAACACAAACATCCATGCCCACGGCGGGATTCGAACCCACGACCAGGCGGACTCGAGAACTAGAAACAAAGAACGTAAAACAGGACTGTTTTTCGTTCTTTGACTAGAAAGCCTACACTCACAGCAATATGCGGTTAATATGACCCGCTTGTGAGAGTCCTATGATTCTTCCAATACGACCCATTTAAGAGAGTCATTGGACACAGATGTCAGTAAGAGTTGTTTGACCCGAATTTCCGAGTCGCCATTCTCAGGTCAATTGACTCGACTGTACAAGACTTAAGACTCATTAACGGAATGTTTACTATTTTTTTTTACATACATATTTACATACATTTTTACATACATATTTATATACTTTCACAGCTGCTTACACATTTATATAGCCATATTTACACAAATTTACACACGTATATACTGATATTTACACAAGTTTACATTTGTATACCGACCTGTATTTGTATCTTATCATCTTTATAGTCAAAATTCGCCAGCAGACGATGGAACTTCAAGCTTGTAGGCAGAAAAAAGGATTTTAATGATAAATCTGTTGCTAAATTCTAAAATAACGATCGCCGTGTTCATAGAGTTGACAGCTCTTGAACGGTAGACAACAATAAATAGGTAGAGAAACGACATCTTTAAAAAATTTTTAAACATCAATTTTTTTTTATAAAGTCATTTATATTGACTTAACAATACAATCAACTTATAATGTACAATGCAATAAATTCACCATCACCTAACAGAATTGATTTGCACAAAAATCAAGGGATTATTTTTGTTGTAACCATTACATCTTTCTCATTATATATCTGCAAGATTCCTTTTACATTCTTTTGGGTAGGCTAAATGGGAACTATCACGAGGAGGCTGAAGAGGAAGGTTCATATCAGTATCCTTGGTAATCTGAAATTCAGAAAAAAGGATGAGTTTCAGAGCAACGATTTACACTCCCTACAATAATGGAAAGGGAAACAGTGACATTTTATTTTAGTTATCATATTCAATCTCCGTGCTGAAATTCAGTCAGCCACCCTTCTTACTTTCTATAAGGCTCCGATACACAGCTTCCGGTGTTTAGATCCATTCTTGCTGCGAGAAACTAGCCATGTTGTTAGCAGTCGATAATAATGAATGCTGTTCAGTGGAAATGCATTTCAGATCACAACGAGTAAATAAAAAATAATCGTAACAATAATGAATAAGAAAACTGGTTAGCAAATAAATTTGGAACTAGTAAATAAGTATAATTTACGTTAGAAAAAAGTGTAACTTACTAGATTCCTGTTTTCGTTCAATTTTTCTTGAACTGGTAAAATTTGAAGGAGCAAGACGAACAACGTTTGAGAATGGCTTATTCAACGTTGGGTTTTTGAGGGAGGCTTTTCTCGCACTCAGACTTGAAGAGACGATCCCTACTAATAGATAGTCTCTAGATAATTTGTCCCATCCACAGTAATATTAAAGTTCTAATGAGTAGTATTAGTTCTAATAAGTTTGTATTAATCTTCTTACTAACACGAACGGCGAAATCGTCCAGTATCGCTATCCGCCATGTTTTCGTAACTTGATTTCGTATCTCTACCGGAAATAATTCCCATTTCCTATGACTTGGCTCGTAAAGCTGTGTATGGCGCTGTTAGATGTGTCGGGGATTCGTAAACACTTAAAGATGGATGGTACAACTTATCTACGAAGTACTGTATTCTTATAATCGAGTCAGAGAGCTATAACCTAATAAAATGAGTCCTATGATCTGGAAATTGCTGTGAGTGTACGCCCTAGCCCTCTCGGTTTCATTAATTTCATTCAGTTCAATGAAAACGAGACCACACAAAGATGTTATTTGCTCCTGATGAAAACTTATACAATGAACTGGTGTAAAGACAAACTCATCAATAATACATTAAGATAAACATATATGTAAATGAATAAAGGAAATTCAGTCAAGGAATGATTTTTCAGTAAAGTTTTAAAGTGATAATGTTCTTTTATAACAAGGAAAACATTCCAATAAGTACAGGCAGGCATGGATGAAGGTAGGTTATTCTTCATATACGGTATTTATAGAAATTTTATTCCGTTATCAATTTGAGCATATCGTAAGAATTTCCCTATAAAATCATTTCCATGAAAGATAGTTTCCTTTATTAGACCTAATTTTGTCGAGAGAACCAGAATTTTGGGGGATAAAGTCGGATAAATTAACATGGGGATGAAGTAGAGAGTAGTTGTTTATCCCTGAAGAGCGCCAACTAACGGTCAAGAATTGAAAATGCCTCGGCACGCAGTTTCAAGCCCGATGCGGAGGCCTAATATCTCGAAGGCCACGATCGAAACTGAACCTCAGAAGAAAAAGATAGGAGTGATTGTATACTAAATAAATTATTAGGGGAACAAGATTGGAGCAAGTACTTTCTAAATCTCGCCTTCTTCAGATAACTTGTAATTTGGATCTAATTTTCTACACGGTGATTGGTTTCTTCAAAAAGCTGTTTCTACGTGGCGCATTTATGACACTTATTCTATTCAACGAAATGTTATCAGCGCATCTAGCAATCAAGTGCTCGATTGCGTTTTTTTTTCTCCGACATGTCAAAGACAGGCGATGCCAGAGATTGTGCTGCGTTAACACGGACCAACTCTACCCGCCAGAAGGAACATGAAAGATGAACGCAATGCAATAAAAGTAGCATTTACGAGAGGGTGGTCAAAAGAATAGCACGGGTGGGGAGGACGCAAGGGTGGAGAACAGTGGAGGAAGCCTGTGGAGTCGAACGCCTAAAGGCCGAAAAAAGGTTTTATAAAGAGCGGAAGTTCCCATAGTTTCGGCCTGGCCGCTGTAGACAACTGGTGCTGTTTCGATTTCACTTGAATAGCTTTGCATCTGTTACGAGCAGCGCTTCCCGTTGACAATGGCTGTGGTCAAAAACCCTCACAGGTGTGAGAATGATGACGTAATTTCTCACGGGGCTAACAGTCTTTTTCTCGGTGAGGACGGTTAGGCATAACAGCGCTAACTGGCGTTTTTGACCGCGTTAAAATGACATCACAGTTTTCTCACTGACCAAGAGCTAACTCTTCTCACCGGTGAGTTTTTGACCTCACACCATGGTTAAAAATTACGTTAAGATTTGACGTGAGCGTCCGATTGCGCATCCTCACTTTTTATAGCATTGCCATGGAAGAAATAGAATGGGAAGCGAAGCTCATAACAATTCTAATGTTAAATCAGTGAAATAAAAACAGCGCCAATTCCCTGCAGTGGACGAGTCGAATTGGGGTCAACTTCCGCTGTTCATTTCACTCCCAGATTTTATTTTAATTGCTGCCATGCCAGAATGCCCTCCGCTGTTCTACCATGCCCTCTTCCTCCCCCTAGATGAGTTTTTAAAAAAATATCCTTTCTGTTCGAAAGTTGAAATAGATTGCTCCTTTAGAATCTGCCTTCCGTGTGCTCTCCATGGACGTTCAGAACAAAATTTTCGATGAATGAAGAGTTATTACAATTGAAAAGCAGACACTAGAGTTACTTAGCAGCAAATTGTCCCCTTGGCGATCGCTCTTCCACAACCTATAGTAAGACTATCTATCCTCTCCCTAACTGCAATTGGTCGAAGCCTAATCACACCGCGACATCGTGCTGCAAGCGCTATGAGCAATTAGTTCTTTTGTTTTCTTTATAAAGAAATGCAATTCATATATATTTTTAATGATCCCTAAATGCATATTTAATACAACATAATATTGAGATAGTTAAACTTTATTTCTATCGAAACAAAATTCACCTTTTAAACTGCTGAACTACAATTAGATCAGCCTCGCCAAAAAAAAATGGCCGACGATGTTGCTGGTGGCGATGCATCATGGGGGATAGAAGAGAAAATTTTTGGGAGTTCTTTTAAGTGTCCAAAATTATTATTTTTAATCCTGTTCGTCATAAAACGTTGAAAGTTTATTTTTGTAGGTGTTTTTTTTAACAATCTTTGTTGTGGATTTTTCAGGAAATCAAGTAATAATGTAATCATACGCAGGGTGAGAAGGTCGACCAATCGCAGTTAGGGAGTTTTCCTATACGAGGATTAATACAATCCTCCTAGTCCACAACTAACAAGGGAATCCCTCGAACATGTATGTCACAGATTTCCACCAAATTGAAATATGTTACTCAATTGAAGCTACAATAGATACTTGCAAAATAAGAGAGTGCGGACTTTTGCTTCTTTCAAAATAAATCACAAAAACGAAAAAATTTGAACACATATATTCATACAAGGACTCCATTGTTAAAGCGGTGTATTAATGCGCTTAACGGAACTTCTTTCTTCCACTACTCACAGCAATAAGCACGAATCCAATTCAGATAAAATAGACAGCAGCAGATGGCAATTGAATGGCTTCTCAAATTTCTAAACAAACTTAGTTTTTAAAATAGATTATTACAATTAGCTAATTGCCTTCCAGTAAAAAATGTCTAGAGTAATTAATAACCATTTCCTTAATTTATTATTTCATTTTATTAAATAATTCGGTAATCAAACATGGGGCTGGCTTCATGTGCAACGTCGAGTAATAGGTTGCGTTGGTGAGGGGGTATGTATCGCGGTGCTTTATAATTTTAAATAAAAATAGTATTCATGGATGCCTACCTCATCTTATAAATTATTTCGAGACGAATAATTGCACAGCTAAATTAAGGTTTTATGCTTAATAACAGCGCTCTAACGGCAATTCTCTGTCGATCGCCACTAACAAGTTTGCTTCTCCTCGATCCGCCATGTTTTTTGAACTCTGCGCACTTCTGGGGCGCTTCCACGGTGTGCTTGCGCGCAAAAAAAAAGGCTATCTGGAGTTCACTTGTAAGTGTCATTTTAATTCCTGACCAAAGACCATAGGAGAAGTACCTATCCTTTCAATGACTCTGACTTAACCATGAAACGAGGCTTACCAAAAAAATAGGCTCCGGCACTATAGTGGCTAGAAGAGGGTCTATTAGCGGCTATACCGGCACTGAAAAATCACATGACCAAGATGGGTCTATTAACAATGTAACTTTCATTGTTTCCATCATGTATTTTAACAATCAGTGTTTTATCTTTTGTTGAAAACAATGAAGATTGGATTGTTAATAGACCTATCTTGGTCAAGTGATTTTCAGTGCCGGAGCCTGTATTTCTCGTTAGCCTCGCCATGAAAGGAGTGACGTGCAATAAATTCACTTTCGCTTCATTACGTTTCGACCAACGATATGAAATGAGTATAGTAAAACTCCATCTAACCTCTCCCTAACTGCGATTGGTCGACCTTCTCACCCTGCGTATGATTACATTGTTACTTGATTTCCTGGACAATCTACAACATAGTTAAAAAAACACCTACAAAAATAAACTTTCAACGTTTTATGACGAACAGGATTAAAAGTAATAATTTTGGACACTTAAAAGAACTCCCAAAAATTTTCTCTTCTATCCCCCATAATACACCAGCAACATCGTCGGCCATTTTTTTTTTTTTTTTTTGGCAAGATCTAATTACAGTTCAGTAGTTCAAAAGGTGAATTTTGTTTTGATCAACGATATGCAATGATTAGATCGCTTATTTGGCCGCCATCTTTGGGGCAATTTGAAGGCGGCAAAAAGTGGAACTAATCTCTATTGTTAGTGTAGGCGCCATCACTATGGTTGGCAGAACAACATCGCCAGCCAAAGCGCCGTTACTATGTCGCCAGCTGAGAAATTTCTTAAGCGACCTCTCCCAAATTTAGATGCTTTTAAATAAATGCGGTATATAATTTCATAAATACCTCTAAACAATCATTCTGCTATCACTGAAACGACGGTAACGACCGTTAAAGAGAGATCGAATCTCAGTGCAGTAAAGACCACGTCAGCACCGTGAATTACAGAAATAATTATCAATAATTGTTTGTAAGCGTCCACAGCGTGATTTTTTAAGTAAACAAACTAAAAAAAGAGTTAATAAATTCATTCAATGTCATTCATTTAACGTCTCTTTTTTTAAAAAATCATCCATTCGTGACTTCGCTTTAGAGCTATACACATTTTAATAAATAAACCTTTACACGGAGTGCATTAAATGAATTAAAATGACAAAGTAATATTTGGAAACTCTTTCTAGTTTGTTTACTTAAATAAATATTGCTGTGGAAGCTTACAAACAATTAGGATTAGCATTAAAACATTAATGATTCGATCTCCTTTAACGTCTCCCGTTGAAGATCGACATCTTTTATGTATTAACAACCACGATATAAAAGACGACCAGGATTTTTACCTAAGAAAAACATTCTAAGACGCAGTAAGATAAAAACACACCTGTGAAAGGTCAGTAGTGAACCTTTAATATATCTATTACTACAATTTAAAGCTGGACAAGAAATCGGCATTGAGTTTTACTGTGTTTGTCTGCGCCAACTTCAAACGTAAACATACGATGAAGGCCATTTTTTGCCAATCAAAGCAATGGCCGACAGGCTTTCAAATGGGGACGCGTTGGTGGCGCTCAGAGACCGTTAAGTAAAGAGACTTGGCATTTCGAGCTACTTCCTGTAATGAGTTTTTGACTAAAGTAATTTTCGTAAAGCTGACTGTTGGTGCGATTAACCAGACGGCGCTGTTTGAAAGTTCGGTTTCATTTTCCCTCGTCGCGTTGATTATGAGACGAGACTTCAAGGAGAAAAATTTGAGTTTTCATGTAACGGGCTTCATGCAGAGACCGTTAAAGAAAAATTTAGCTTTCTAACGATCTCTGGCTTCAAACCTTCAGGGACTCAAAGGCTGAAGTTCGGCAATAATTGTTCACATCATTACAGAAAATGTGCATTCGAGCAATATCAATATTAACTAAATTCTTATTTTAATGAAATGTTATTAAGATAAATTAAGAATCTGAGTAACATGTGTGAGCTTCGTCCACGATCTAACTTATCTTAAAAAATATTTCGACTTCCAATGAACATATGAGTGCGATGATTAATTTAAAGGTAATTATTTTAGCAATTAAATTAACGTTTAGCTTATCTGAGGGTCACTGATATATTTTTAAAGTGGCTGATTCCTTAATTCTGAGTTCTGTCTTTAAATTACCATCACTTTGAATTACTTTTAAAGAGATGCACTTTTAATTACTTTTAAAGAGGTGCACTTTTTTACAAATCATAGTGGATTGCAAAATAATTTTTTATGCATTACAACAATTGAAGCAAATATGACAGTTAAACAAACCTATTTTTAAATGTCTGATGTTTTGTCACTTCTAAATGTGATGTTATTAATGATGCTATTGATGATGTGAAAGCCGTGCTCCGGTGAAAATATATACTTTTTTTTTAATATAAATTTTCAGTTAAAATTTAATGTTTTTCGTCTATATATATATAAACGAAAGTCTGTATGTTTGTGTCTCTGTAGCTTCAGGATAATCGAAAAGGAATTGTTTCGATTGTTACGAGTAATTAATGTTAAACTCAGAATGAGCAGAAGAATTTTAATTGTTGCAATATTTTTATTTGTATAATAAACTTTGGATAGCAAAGAGATTTTTTCTTCTTTAAAATGTAATATCCTATCATTGAAAACATTTGTGACTTCTTCAAATGTAAGAGAGAGTATTGGACTTTCTGGTGGATTTGTGCCTACCCGGATGGCCAAAGCGGGTAGGTGTCGGGAGTTAGCTTCCGACCAGCGAAAGCTGTGGGCCAAGTTCATGTTGCCTCGTTAGAGGTGTTTTTATGCCACCTGAAGATCTTTTTAGATCTTAAACTCCGCGGAGGCAATAACATCAGCCTCTCCACTTCAAAAGTGAGAGAGGTGGAACTTGCGACGCTAAGTCTTCCAGGATAGGCAAAGAGATTTTTTCTTCTTTAAAATATAATATCCTTTCATTGAAAACATCGTTTTTACATTTGAAAAGTAAAATCAAGTATCTGAATATAAAATTATATGATGACTTCTCTGATTTTTGACATGTGAATTTTCAAATTTTAAAAAAGTATTTTCATTCAGTTATTGCAACCTAATTATCTTAAACCATTACTTAGAATTTTTATTATTCAACACAGTTTTCAACAGTGGCTTAAAGAATAAAGGCGAATAGCGATTAGATAAATTAGAAATAAATACCATGCCGTTTACCCCTTTTTGGATAGGTTTGCCCAATATTTTGTGAAGTGACCAAACCTAATAACTTTAGTGTTACCATAATAAGACTTTAGTTCTGAACTTTGTCAATAGATGGTACTGCCTTAATTTTAAAACCACAATATAAGAAATAAACACTGGCGGCTAGCGACACGGCAGAACATGACGTCATGGCGAAAAATGGAAGGGAGAGCGCAGTTTTTCAGAAGTTTTTCTATCAGTTTTTCTGCAGAAAAGACTTTCGCACAGGCCTTTTACTATCTGGCAGGCCGTGTTTAAATTTAACAAACTTTTACCACTCTCGGCGCTTCGGGCCTCATTCAATGAGGCTCATTGGTCACTGTTTTCCGTTACTCGAACGCCTTCGGCGTTCTGTCTACGACGTCCCCCTCCGGGGGTAAATAATTGATATATACCCCAACCTATTTGGTTACAGGGGGCAGTTGGTTTCCCCTCGGCCGGTTACAGGAACTTGCCATGAAGTCATGTTCCACCATGTCGCTAGCCGCTTCTAAATAAACTGTGTTTAAAACGCACCTTAGGTCATGTCTGCCGAACTTCATCTTAGCGTTATTGTTTGACGCGCCGGACACGTCTGATCTAGGCCCTAAGGGGTTACCTGTCGTATAATTGTTGATGTTTATCTTCTGTGTTTTACGGGTTTAGATTTGTTTAATTTGCGATGCTACTGTTGTTTGGTTTCGTGTTGATATTAATACGTTTTGCTATGCAATTCGGATTTTATTTTTGCTTTGTGAATAGTTATTGACGTTTGTTTTATTCAAATTCTGTAAGATTGGAGATAAATAGCATCAGTAGCGCCCGGGGGTACTTTCTGGTTCACTTTCCGTCCTTCATGCACGGGGATGATTGTGTTTGTTGTGTGCCCGAATGGCCCGTGGATCATGTTTTTGACAACTGTGTCGTGTAGTTTTTTGTCACTGATGGCATCAGGAATTTCTGCAGTAATAATATCGTCAATTTGGTTGGGAGGCAATTTTTCTTTTAGCCACAGTAAAAGACGTACGTAAAAGGCACTGAGTCTCACCAATATTTGACATTTCGTGAGCAGATCTACCAATTTCCGAGCTTTATTCTCAAAAACTCGATCATAGGATAGCAGGATAGAATGAGCATAAAATTATGATGCAATGAGAAAACATTCGTTTTATGCTATTGAACATAAAATGAGTATAGCAGATGATAAGGATAGGGAAGTGTCTATCGAGGAGGCAAAGGAGAAACACGTGTCTCCCTTGAGCCCTCTAACAAATGTCCAGACGACTGAAAAAAAATTGTGTTTGGAAAGGAAAGAGAAAGAACGAGTATTGGTCAGGAAACTCTGCAGCTAAAAGAAAAATGGGCATCGGGAACATCTGAACAACGGGAGCTTCGTCTACGGCAGGAGGATATAAAAACTTCTACATCAGGGGCAAGGGAAACTTCGAAGGAAAGATGAGATCAAAAGTATCCAGTGATATTTCCCGGTGGTGAAAATGGATATTTTAATCTGAGGCAGGTCAATCCAACAAGTGGATAAGTTAAGTCCCGGGCGACGCCGGGTTTTCAGCTAGTTGATTTATATATTGAGAATGCCAAAATATTTGATGAAAATGATGATTCATTCAGTTGTATACTTGTTAACAAGAAACCTGTTTTCATGGTGATATTTCCAAGATGTCATCAAAATATTATAAAAGCTTCTTATTATGAAATTTTGTTTTAAATTATTAATCGTAACTTA
>JAHWFO010061812.1:0-10060 GCA_023313115.1 Rhysida immarginata | reverse complement strand
TATTGGGTCCATGAAAAGCAGGTACCTTTGAAAAAATTTCGACTATCCTTAATTTTACGTTATGTTCATTCCTGGCACATCATTCCAAGTCGTTTGATATATTACATGCCATAAGTTAGCATTGAAAGTTCCAATGAACCATAATGGGTCCATGAAAAGCAGGTACCTTTGAACCGATTTCGACTATCATATAATTTTACGTTATGTTCATTCATGGCACAACATTCCAAGTCGTTTGAAATATTACATGCCATCTTTTAGCATTGAACGTTCCAATGAACCATAATGGGTCCACGAAAAGCAGGTACTTTTTAACCGATTTCGACTATTAATAAATTTGTTATATTCATTCATGGCATATCATTCCAAGTCGTTTGATATATTCCATGCCATATTTTAGCATGGAATGTTCCAATGAATCATAATCGGTCTATGATAAGCAGGTACCTTTGAACCTATTTCGACTATCATTCATTTTACGTGATATCATTCCAAGTTGATTTATATATTCTATGCCCAATCTGAGCTTTGAAAGTTCCCGCTGAACCGTACTGCTTCTATGAAACCACATACCATTGAACCTATGTCGACTGTAATTAATTTTATGTTAATATTCAATCATGACAGGTCGTTTCAAGCTGTTTGATATAATACATGCCATATCTTAGCATTGAAACTTTCCAGTGAACCATAATTGTACCACATACCCTTGAACCAGTTCTGACTGATATAGACCATCAAGGAAGACGATCACGTGTTTTCACTTAATTCATAAGTCTTTTCTCTGCTTTAGCTATAGAATCTTAAAGGGAGAACATCATTTGACAATGCACAGGCCATTTATACATGGAATTGTTTAGTGAAAAACATGGTGCCCTATATTATTTTTGACCTTTTGAACCGGAAGTAGTTGACCGATTTTTTCCACCAACGAACTCTGTCAACAGATTACCCTAAGTTGTCGAATTGCGAAAACGGAAGTCGAAAATTCGGAAAATTCGTTCGAAAGCTATACCATCAACAGACAGACGGACAGACAGACGGACAGACAGACGGACGGACAGACGGACGCACATTGTGAAAACGTAAGTACCTATCGGTCCTAATAATGGAAAACAGCATAACAGAACCGAAATAGCAAATTTGAATGCCAAAAATGTCTAAAATTTGGCAAAAATTGATATACACTGAGTTAGCATATTATTATGACCACCTGACATGTTCATACAAATGCCAGCACGGACGTCGCCACAACGCTGCTAGTGGGCCGAACCAATATAAAAAGGACAGTTGAATATTGTCGACAACAGTAAACGTGTTTCATTCTTCAACTATGGGTAAACGACGCGATTTAACAGCCTTCGAACGCGGGATGATTGTAGGTGCTCGAAACTATGGAGCGAGTATCAGCGAAACAGCAGCATTCGTGAGGTGCTCAAGAGCAGCCGGTTAGCCGAATGTCAGGGTTAATGCCGAACGTTCGCGTTGTGGCCGCCCGCGGATGGTTGATGATCGGACAGAACGGAGACTGTCACGACTGGTAAAGGATAACAGAAGGGCAACTGTGCATCAAATCACTGCTGACCTTAATCAAGGGCCTCCTAAACGGTCTCTGAATGCAGTGTCCGCCGCACACTGTATGGCATGGGATACGGAAGCCGAAGACCTGTCTGCAGACCTTTGCTGTCTGCAGCCAACAAGCGGAAACGACCTTCAGTTCGCTCAGGAGCACAAGGACTGGACTATCGAGCAGTGGAAACAAATCATGTGGCCTGGCGAGTCACGATTCCAGTTACATCATGCAGACGGCCGCGTGAGAATCTGGCGGAAACTGCACGAAAGCATGGACTCCGCATGCATGAGTACAACCCTTCAGGCCGGTGCGGGAAGTGTTATGGTCTGGGGAATATTTTCCTGGCATACGTTGGGTCCGTTAATACGTGCTGATCAAAGTCTGGATGGCACAGCATACCTCCATATCGTCGCCGATCAAGTCCACTCTGTCATGTTGATGGCGAACCCCAATGGAGATTACTACTTCCAGCAAGACAATGCGCCATGCCACAGAGCTCGTATTGTGTAGGAGTGGTTCCAGTGTAACGGCCCGTTTGGCGTTACAGAGATTAAAGTCGAGATAATAACTTTATTATCGAAACATGTCGTGAGCATACACAAGAAACCTTCTTGTTATATGGGTATTCAATGAATCCTCCTTCAGCTTCTATAACTGCTTCAATGCGAGATGGAAACCGTCGACATGCGCGAATCAAATGGTCATGGTTCATATTGGTCATTACTCGAACAATGGCAGCTTTCAATTCATCTTTGGTGTTTTGGGGTTGTTCATTGACCTCTCTCTCCACAATGCTTCATACGTAGTAGTCCAACGAATTCAGGTCAGGGGAGTTAGGAGGCCTTTTTCACGGATTTTTCAGCTTGTTTAAGAGCCTTTTCGATCTGAGTTGGCAGTTTCCCCGTGTTTTGTCTGACATAACTGGCCTTTTGCATAACATACGAGTGATATCTGATGTTTTCATGGACAACATTTTTGATTGTTTCTTCCGACACATGGAGATCATTGGCAAGTGACCTCATGGATGTTCTGGGATTGTCATCGATGGCCTGCTGCACTTGCTGAATAAATTCAGGTGTTCTGATGATGTCAGAGTGTGAGGCATGCTTTTTACGCTTTGCTACTTGTGTAGCATTGCCATCATCTTCTTCCGCACTTTGTGGAAGAATGATCTTGCGACCTTTAGAAATCGTGATATCTCTTAATCGCTGTGGTCTGCCTTTATTGGTACGATTACTGCCTGTCTCTTCTGATTTGTGTTACTTGATGGTCCGCCATTTTGCTTTACGGAAACGGAAAGGACATACAATTTACTATAGTGCAGCAGTACCCAAACGGTGTGTCCTCAAATACCTTACGCACCCTGTGTCACGGGTAAAATTATAGCGCAGTGGAAATGAGCTTAACTAATGTAAAAGAGACAGGGATGTAGGCATATTAAATTTTTAGGTTTATTAAAACTCACATAATTAGTATATAAATAATATTAATGCAATACATAATTATAATTGTTTGCAACCTGGAAGAGACTCCAGGATGGGGGCGTCCTCTAACACGAGGATTCACCCTGAGGAGAACACATTGTCTCCTTTACAGACACAATGGAAACAATAACAGTTACTACACAATATAACATATAACGACGCCCTGGACGGCGTAACTGAAAGAACTAGGCTCTTAAACAGAGCTCGTACTTCTACACACGAGAAGTAGTAGAAAACATGCGCTTAATGCGCAACATCATAAAAGCGTGGTGCTGCTAGATTGAATAGGAGAGACAGAAACAAAATATAATATGCACATGAGTCAGCTTACCTCCGAGTTGAATAATAGGCGCCCAAATCTTCGTTTAAGGAAGGCTGCCAAGCCCCACGGGGCGATTAATGTCCAGTCGTCTGACTCCTGGCTTGCAGAGTCCTCTTTCCACGTAGCGGCCCCTCTCGATAAGGGCCTGGAGAGGCTGGCGACCACTACCAAGTTCGTCCCGCTGAATTGAAGAGGAGATACGCTCAGCTGCCACTCGACCCGTCGCCGGAACGCTGTCGCTAACGTAGCAAGAAATGGTGCACTCCTTGACGAGCGCTGGTTCCCAAATTGACGACCACACTCCAATACCGGGCGAGCTCCGGCTTCTCCGTCGTTTGCTGAAACGATGTCTACTCGCGCCGGCCGGTCGGACTTGGACGTTCCAGCTGCTGAATGGGAAGAAGCACATGTACAGTTAATTCCGCGCGAGGGCCGCGCACCAACACCGTTGTTCACGCTTCGACTGTCCGCAGAGCACGGAGGTTCCCACACGAACAAGGCACTGAATTCATACGTAAAATCGTCCGTAACAAAGTCCCAAGAATGTCTTTCCTCGTGCGGAACTCGTGCTTGACGACCTACTCGAACAGCTGACTCGTGCACTCTCCTAGAATCTGTCTTTTCCTGCGCCCGCCTCTCAAAAATCGCGCTATCGCGCAAATCTCCGCCTCTTCCGTCCTCAGGCTTTTTGCCCCGCCATCTGGTGCCAGCATTACGCCGTACTTGCTTATGAGAGTTATTAATAATATTATTAATATTACTACTGGCAACAGATGACGCATGTGGCTGTACTTTAGAAGCAGACGCTCCATTCGAAAGCTTACGACCGCGCTCGCCCTTGCTCACAATACTTTGTGACACACTGTACTTTATCTCCTTATTTGATGACTTTTATTCTAATAAAGATATGTGTTTTATAAAGTAAACACTGATGCATTCTGCAATATTTATTAGAAACCTAACATGGTTGCATGCCTAACAGCTGCTTCAACAACAGACTCTGTCGCAAAGAAGAGAATGTTGAGGCGTTTAAAATAATCTTGTATGTGTTTATTCAAAAATTCCTTTCTCTTATCAGTGTTGACTTTAAGAGGAACGCGTCCATCGGTGAAAATAATTTGAAAGGCTTTCTGAAGCTCGAGTGGGGATTTTGAATTTAAGGCAACAAACCAGGCAAAACGAGAGAAGACATCAATGCAGGTCAGAAGGAATTTATACCCATCATTTTGTTCTGAAAGGCTACTGAGGTCAACTAAATCCACTTGAAATTGCTCGCACGGTGTAAAGACGCGCATGCGATTACGAGGATAATGGTGTCATACGGGTTTATGTATTGTGTAAGTAGGTACACCATTAAGCCATTCACGCGTTTCTTTTGGATTTTGTCACTGACTCTTTGTAAAATCGAGTAATAATTAGAGACAAAACTTTAATATTGACAAACAGACGGGGAATTTAAATAGCCTGGAGGTGAGAGGGGGAAAGAAGGAGGCACAGGTAAGACTGTTGAAGGAATACAGAGGGGAGAAATGGGAGGGGAAGAGGGACGAGTAAATGAGTCAGATGAATGCAAGGGCGAACTGCCAAAACAAAATGAAATCAATACTAAAGTAAAAATTAAAAATAAAATTAAAATTAATGAAATTTTTTCGAAATTTTTTTAGAAAATTAATATGCGAAATTAAAATGCGAAACTGCATAATTAAAAGACTCAGTAAGCCGTTAATGACAATTAGAAAACGCCTACCTCCTCTTGCTCAAGACGGTGCTACCCTGCTGTTGGGTTGATAATAAATTTAATTGGACTAGAATGAAATCATTTTTAATCAAGTTAAACACAAATAAGACATAAACGTAAAACTTCTATAGAAGCTGAATATGCAAGGAAGAGTTCACTAGGAATTCACTCTGCAAGCTTGTTGCATACAATCCATCTGATGTATCCCATCTAGGAATCTAAAGTAGACTTGGTGTTCTCACAAGTCGCAAGAAGCGCAAAAGGTCACCATCGCATCCAAAATCCCTATCATCTTCATGCTCCATCCACATTATCACCAGAATTTATTAGGTTCACTTTCTTCTGCATCAGACGACTGACTGCTATAACCCCAATACTAAGCAAAATTTGTAGACATAAAAAAAACAAACTATCTATGCTACATTTAAAAAAAATGTGGGATTAGACATTACAGACATTATAAAGTTTATCAAGGAAAAACATTTCCTACACAAGTGAATTCGTAAATTTGTTGTAGTAAATTCGAAGAAGTTATTTTCTTAAAAGGAAAGACAGTGGATACAACTTGACAACGCTACAGCCAAATGGATAATGTCAAGGTACGACTCACTCGCCAGTAATTATCTAACTTCAGGATAATTCTCTAATATTCTAATTGCCTTGAGAGAATTATCCTTTTTGCTTTGATAAATGGTAGTCTCTATCCGAAACGTCAGCTTTTTATTGGATTTTATAGTTTTATATTGATTTTACTTATTATTTATTAATTATTTTGTTAAATTGTTAATTACTATTTTTTTTTTCATTTTTATTTAATAACTATTATTTATTGTATTCCAGGGTTTTTGTGTCTCGTCCTTTTCTCTTATTAATATCCGTTCATTATCTTATACAAATCTTTAGTTTTATTCTGATCTTGATGAAATTAGGCACACTTGGCCTACAAAGCAAGGGGAAGCGCACTGTCTATCTGACATTTCTCGAAAAATTATTTTTCGAAATTATTCATATTCAGATGGCAGTGCCATCCTTTGGGAGCATTTTAAAATAATTTTTCGTGCATGGTTTTAGTTTCAATTTTGGGTCGCCTTCTATTGGGAGCATTTTAAAAGTAGTGTTTTCGATATTTAAACATGGATTTTAACTATTATTAAGTAATGAAAGGTGCTTTTTGCTATCAGTGCGCAGTGGACCAGAACGCTGGAAAACCCGGACAAAACCTAATGTTTAGAACTTTATGATAGAAGTACATAAGATTATGTTTAACATTAAGCAAGTTAAAATTGTATTTCCTTAATATGAAGAAGATATGGGTCGTTCTCACGAAAATGGTACATTTGATGTTTCAAAAGCTTTTTTTTTCCAAATTATCTAATCTAACTTAAATTAATGTTAAATAATAGCTTATAGATTGAATTTATTCTGTTTTGTAAAAATTAATTAGAACAACTTAGTACTAATATATGGTTTTCATAGTTTTTTGATTGGTTATGGGAGATTTTGTCCACTCTGTTACACATCTATTTTTTGGATTAAATTATGTAAATTCCCATTTTTTTAAAAACATTTTGTGCAACACAAACAAAGGAACATTTATTTTATATAAATGCTGGAAAATTTTATGTTAAAGAGTAAATTTACATTTTTTTTATAGTTTTCATGCTTCAAAATGCAAAATTGAAAAAAGTATGTGCAAAAATTAGATTATCATATCAAATAGAGTTAAATAAGATCAAAATTGCGCTATTCTGGGTACAATTCCATCTATCTAAACAGGTTAATACTCTTATTTCAAAATATTTTTGATTTTTTAATTTGAAATTACAATAAAAACACTTCTGTGACAGAGTGGATATAATTGTAACAGAGTAGACACAACTGCTGTAGATAGGATTAATTTGTAAATTTATGAAAGAATAACAGACAAGCAACATTCTACTTTCATAAATTTTGTATTAAATTTACTTTTTACATAGATCAAGCTTTTTGGAAAACATCAACAGCATATGGAAATTCATATTATAAACGTCCACCTAATAGTTCTAACTTTGGCTCTGCTAGGATTTTTTTAATTTGATCAAATGAACATAGGAGATATGTGTCAATCGTTTTAAATAATTTTCGCTCGTTATTTGTTGTCCTTAAGCTCATCATTTTAACTTCGCCATCTTCTTCAATGTCACTTTGAGCCATGACGACATATTTAGACCGTGCGTCTGAAAAGTAGCGTGCCAAATGGATTAATAGGTTGCTTTGATTTTGTAGGTAAAATAGTGAAGTAGAGGAATAATGCTGACACCGGAACAACGTGTAGAGATGATCCTTCTTTGAGGAGATCACTACAGAACATCTCGAGAAGCTGCAGACGAATTTCATCGCCGGCACACTAATATTCCTAAGCCCACCAGCTACACTTTTACGCGTGACAAAAGAAAATTTGGATCATGTAAGACATTGTCTTCGAGTGCATGGTGCATATTTTGAACATGAACGATAAGATTGCGAAACCATGTGAACCTAAAGCCAACATTCATAGACTTTTCATATGGCACGCGACTTTTGAGACACACGGTGTGTTAACTTTCTAGCACCACCAGTTTTAAATTCAAGAAGCATGTATATGTAGGCTTTCACGCTTTTAGCACTCACTTCTTTAATAGGCAGTCATCAGATACACCACTGGATTCATCTGACGAAGGAGAGGAATAAATATTCAGAGTGGACGAAGCAGAGGAATAGTTTTTTATTCCTTGGTATTCAGTTTGTATTAATATTTTGTTTCATTAGGCAAGCATAAACTTTCATCTCAAAACACAAACAAAAATTCACATTTTTCATGCAAAAACATGATATGTCCCAGAGTATATAACAGAGTGGACTAATAACAGAATGGACAATTAAGTCTAAAAAATTTTTTTCTAATAAAAATAAAAAAGTAATAATAAGGAAAATAATATTAAATGAAAAAATAATATTAAATTTACTAGTTTATATGCAATTTCAGGAAAAAAACTTTGTTTTAGTCATTAATTTAAATGTAACATAGTGGACATTAAAAACCTCAAATTAAATATTAGAAAAAAAGAATGAGTCTTATCTTGCTTGTTGACTGTGGAATCCAAAATCGCTGACTAAGCATGGAAGTTGTATTACTTACTCATCTCAAAATTGTTGCCAGGTTTAATTTAATTTATTATTTTAATTTTGAAAGGGCTGTAACATAGTGGACATTTCAACATACATCAAATGATGGGATATTACTAAGGAACAATTTTTTTTATTAAAAAATTTTTTTTAATGAAATTTATTGTTACAACTATTTTTATGTAAGAGATGCAATGTTATTGATAATTTACATAGTTGTAGTATTTAAGCAATTTCTTAAATAATGTTTTAACTCTTATTGATATGAAGTTGGGACATCAAGATTTGTCCTACTTGTTCTTCAAATAAAAAAAATTAAGACTTTTATAAATCACTTAAGCAAAACAATAAATACCTGATTATACAGAATTAAATGAAGAATAAATAAAAAAATATGTTTAATTGGTAGCATTTCTGAAATTTTCAGAAAAAAATTCAAAAGTAGCGGACATGATTAGTACCATTTTCGTGAGAAGAGTGACCCATATTACTTGAACTTTTGAAATTTAACTTTAAATTTAATGAATATAACATCTATCAGAGAATCAACTAATACAAATAATATCTGGATAGAAGTAATCGGTTTCAAAGTAAATAAAAGTTACATAGACAACATTATAAGCTTATAACACATCCATGTGAAAAATTTTTCTCCACTTTCTCGGCTGAGATTACACCACCCACACAATAAATGTATTACGCAAAAGAAACTTTGAAGTACAAGAACTTCCGTGGTCGCAAACGGTCGCAGCTTAATTTTCATTAAAACATTCTACACACAATATAAAAAATATGTTATAAAATACAGATCCGGAGTTCGTCGGAGTTTTATTACATATCAGTTTGTGTCAGGTGAACCAAAACTTAAAAGGGTAGAGAAACCGTCAATGTTGAGAAGGACTATGAAACAATTATATGAGCTCAAATATTCCTAAAATGAAAAAGAAAGCTTTAAAATACATTAAATTTACCAACTGCAGGATCATGATTACTTCAGTGCAGTGAGTAAGGAATAATACATATTTGAAGCCACAGTTAAATTTGACACTTCCACTTTCAGTTTACCCCCCGTTCATAGGCATGTATTACCACACATAATTTGTAAAATCCACTCTACCAAAAGGGAAGAGCAATTATGAAATTGAAAGAGTATTGTGTTTTGTCACTGATAAATATTCTTTTTCTATATTTTGTGATTTGGATTTTTTAGGTTTGTCCAGGTTATCAGCGTTCTGGCCCACTATACCGTCTGGAGAAACGTGTCAGTCTGTCTGGCTGTCTTTCTCTCTAGCTGTCTGACCGTCCAGCTATGAAAGATTTTTTAAGTCTGTTTTCGTCAGTCGATGAATATGGTTCATGATACAAACCAGTCACAAATATTATCTGAATCAGTTCAATAGCACATGCACAAATGGTACTTTCACGACCCCAGCTAGCAATTTTCAATGGAAAGATATAGTAAGTGATACGTCAAGCAAATAGTAATAAACGAGATATAAGCAGTTATTAATTAATATGTACACCAATTGATAAATATGGTTCTTCGAATGAACCATTTTGAAAATGGTTATAATCGATACAATTGTACATCCTGTAATGGTATCTTAATTACACCCTCACAAATTTTCAATGTAATATATCAAGCAACTTGGAAGAATGTATCATGAATGAATATAACGTAAGCTTAAAATTATTGAAAGTCGAAATAAGATCAAAGGCACCTGGCTTAGTGGAACCATTATGGTTCATTGGAACTTTCAATGCTAAGATATGGCATGCTATATATAAAACAATTTGGA
>JAHWFO010061811.1:26815-40938 GCA_023313115.1 Rhysida immarginata | reverse complement strand
ATGATCTGTGAGGGGTGTCCGGATATTTTTGATCATATAGTGTATTTCGAAATTTCATCAAAAACAAACCAGACAGGGTATATCAGATAGTTATCAATATTTCCAAGAAATTTTTATATGTATATACCGGGTGGGCAAGAAATAACGTGAGGTGTTCAGAGCTCGCTAGCGGGAATTCTATTAGGCCAAAAGCAGTACATTTTGGTGTATATACTTAGTGGAACATGCAGTCTCCATTTCTGCAAAAAAAAAAATAGTACCAAAAGTCGCCATAGGGGGCGCTTATTTCAGAAAAAAACATGAATACCTAATTGTCAAATGAACAAATACCGTACAAAGCAACTTTAGTAACAACACTAAACAATGTTTTTATTTTTAATTGCAAATGTGTTTCAATATGAGCACCAGTGTGCTGTTCCAATAGCTGCATGCGGTACACGACATTTTCTACGGCAGCTCGCAGCATATCTGCATTAATTAGTCTGATCCTTTAAGGTTGAGAGGTCAGGAACAAGGCTTTTCAAATATCCCCATAACCAAAAATCACAAGGGTTGACATCGGGCGACCTGGATGGCCATACCATGGGAAATGCACGACTAATTATTCTGTTGTCTGAAAAACGTTCTCGCAAGATCTGCTGCACCTGACGTCCGATGTGCGGTGGCGCACCATCCTGCATAAAAATGGTAGAATCCAGACAACCCTTTTCCTGCAATCGTCGTATCACAAAAGTCTCAAGCAGATCGGCATACGTACCTGGCAGAATTGACGGAACAAGTATGGGGACGGATTTCTTCAAAAAAGTACGGGCCGATGATGAAAGAAGCAGTAAAGCCGCACCATACTGTTAGTTTCGGTGAATACATACGAGTTGGCAGACACACTTGTGGATTTGATGCACTTGTGGGTGGGTATTGATATCATCATTCAAATAAAAATGGGCCTCATCACTCCATAAAATTTGCCATGGCCATGCATCATCCACTTCCATACGAAGTGCTAAAAATCTCAACGAAAAGTCAGTTAGGGTACGTTCATCTCCAGGAAGCAATTGTTGAACAGGTGGGAGTGAGTTTATGGGGAGCAAATGGCAATATGGGGTATCTGTTTGGCGTGCTATTGCGCGTGCACTGCTGGTACCCTGCACAGTAGTCATCTCCTTGCAACTTCTTCAACGTGTTGCTGCCTGAGTCGTTTGTTGGTTGCACTCCTAGAGTTCCGGTAGAATGATTCAAATCGTTCTATCATTTTCCGTAAGTTAGTTCTGCTCATCGGTCCTCTTCGTAACGTTTTCAATCGCCGGAATTGACGAAGGGCAGCACTTGCATTGTCGCCCTTCTGCTAAAACAACTTGACTAATAACGCCCGGTCGGGCAGAGTAAGCGTCATCGTCAGGCCATTCCTCAGCCTTGTCTTTTATTGTCATCATTGCTCAACACGGAACGCGCCTATGCAAATGTATTCATTGTTTTCTTGAAATAAGCGCCCCCTATGGCGACTTTTGGTACTATTTTTGCAGAAATGGAAACTGCATGTTCCACTAAGTATATACACCAAAATGTACTGCATTTGGCCTAATAGAATTCCCGCTAGCGAGCTCTGAACAACTCACCCGGTATTTCTATTTGTTTTTTTAATAAATTTACCTTACATTTATCTTAATAAAAATTTCTTAAAAATAATAATAATAATAATAAAAAATTGGTAATTAATTTGTTTGAGGGCGGCGTTTATTCTTTGAGGGCGGCTCTTATTCAAAGAAATACGGTATAACCATTGCACAAATTGTGTCTCAAATGCAGTATATCTATAAAATGCGTTATGTGACGCAAAACCTCTACCTCTCTGTAACGCTGTCCAAAGCATCCTCTCACCCCCTGAAGCGTCACGTAATTTATGGACGACCCCTTAGCAAACGGCCCTACTGAGGACCTCATGGCGTCGGCGTCCATTCCTTACCTTTCAATGCTACTTTCTTCATCCTGAAAAGAGCGTTGCTAATATTCGAAAAGCTACTGCATCATCTTCAACAACGACAATCTTCACATTGTTGCATAAGTCCATTGGTCGTTTGTTGCACGCTCTGCCAACACCTCTTAGAAGGAAAGCCTCTGCACACAAAATTCAACCATTGTTACATGATCACAAGTCATAATTCATTCAAGACATAAATGTATGAATCGCACAGGCTTTCTTCTTCTTAGGAGATGCTGGCTCTGCCCGCTCATTAAATCTGCTTTACCCCGGGGGAGCCTAACAATACTGCGCTCGAAGCTGGGGACATTGATATTAGCCACGGGACAAGATCAGCAACCCTTTTACAAACAATGGGTACAACGAGATCTAGCGGAAGGCAGCGATATTTCCTGATTTAATATTCATGATAATGTACACTGGTGGCCAAAAGTTTGGACCAACATCACAAACATGCAAATAATTTGCATATTACAAGTCATCGTGTTGCTTGGTGAGCACTAAAACCATCTTATGCATTGTACAATGTTAACTGAAGGCAAACGAGAGCGAATTAGAAATTTTAACTAGCAATTTACAAACTTCAAAAAAAGTTGCTGAAGTCTCCCATGTGAGCTACAAATCTTTATCAGAATTGTTAAAAGTGTTAATTGGAAATAGGACGACCTTGTGCACTGACGTGAAGAGACAAATCAAGAATTAAGAGTAGTGATGTCCGTTGGATCCGGATCTCTGATTCGGATCTGATATTATCCGGATTCGGATCTAGAAATATCCGGATCCGGGTCCGTATCCGGATCTCAGATATCGGATCCAGATTTCGGATCTCTGATATCGGATCCAGATTTCGGATATCGGATATCAGATCCGGATTTCGGATCTCGGATCCTTTCGCTGGATGCGTATTAAGACTAATTAGGACTTAAGAGGACTAGGCCATCACTGAATAAAAGCTTTTATAAACTGCTTTCAGAAAAAGTTTGCATATACACAATTTCCTGTCTAGGATCCGATTTTCGGATCTCGGATCCAAGTTCCGGATCTCGGATTTCTGACCAACATCCGGTTCTCGGTTCTCGGACCTAGGTCCGAAAAAAAGATCCGGATATCCGGATCTTGAATTATCCGGATGTTGACATCACTAATTAAGAGACATGTTAGACATGAAATTACATCTGGGCATGTAGTCAACACCACACAAGTCAAACTTAATCTGCAACTTGCTGCCTCAAGAAGAACATTTCGCACCGAACTACATGCTCAGAACTTTGCCTATGAAATTCTTCCCAAAAAGTTGCCACTAACACAGAAACAAAGGCAGGATAGACTAGAGTTTGCTAAGACACATCTGCGTGAAAACACACACTTCCAGTTGGTTGTTTTTTCTCATGAAAAACGAATCGGTTTGGATGGTCCTGATAATCTAGCTTCTTACGAAGAGCACCGTGATAAAGAAACACTTGTTCCACCGCGAATTAAGCGGCAAATGGGTGGTAGTGGAGTGATGATTCTGGGTGCCCTTGGAAGCAACGGAAAGTTGAAGATTCCCATTCTAGATGGACATTGCACAACAGCTCAGTATAAAGATGATCTTCACAATGTGTTCATCCCTTTGTGCAAAGTCTAGTTTAAGCAAAAACCATGGACTCAGCAGCAGGACAGTCCCGCAATCTATACTGCACGAGTTGTGAAAGCCTATTTTGAGAGCAACGACATTTCCACTTTTGCTTGGACTGCTCGAAATCGAGATCTCAATATTATTGGGAATGTGTGGCATCTCACGGAACAAAAAATTTACCAAAACATTCAGTACAAATGTCGAGAACAACAAATAGCAGCCATTGAGAAAGCTGTTAAGCCAAATGTTATTAAAAGCTTATTTATTTCTATTTCAGGTCGTTTGTCCAATATTGTAGAGTCAAAATGATCTCAAATATCGAAATAACTCATTAATTAATGATGTAATACTTTTCCCCTTTATGTTATACAAATGTGGTCCAAACTTTTGATTTTGATTTTAGGTTATAAGAAACCAACAACGCAGAAATAAATTTGTTTCTTCCCTGAATAGTGTTTCATATTTACTTAGAGTTGGAGGTGGAAAATAGTTTTCGTTTAAATTCACTTTTTCTTGACATTGCTCGTTGGTCCAAACTTTTGGCCACCAGTGTATGAACATGTGAAAACAGAAATGAGTGCTCACCTTAAAAAAATGATTCGTGGCTCCTTATTAAAAGAAAAAAATTTAAACCACTGGGTACCCAATCACTTGATAGAAACTTAATTATAAACTCTCATACATTTTCTACAAAACTTAAAGACAAAAATTCCTCTATCAAACCCTAAAGAGCATCATCCTTTTCGCAATATTAAAGGAACCGTGTAGCTTTCGTCCACATAACACATCCTACTCATTTTTCTTATTACTACAAACTTAGCGTCAATAAACTTCGGACACCAAGTAATTTGGCTAAAAACACAGTGAAAAGTGCATACAGTGAAAAGTCCATGCAAACTTGTTCAGCATAAAAAAACAAACAAAACAAAAAAAAAATCATCCAAATCGGACCAACCAATCACCCACAAGCAGAAGATCATGTTGACCATTTCCGGAACAGTGTAGCTTGCCATCCTGGAATTGTTGTGTCTTGTGTGTGCTGAAACATGCTTTTCCGCATGAAAGTGAATGTGAGTATGGTAATTTATGTTGATTTTTTGATTTGCATGCTTTACATGGTGGAAATATCAACATTCACTTTTCCTTGTGCAGTGTTCACCACGTGATTGTATTTGTTTTGTTTGTCTTTTTATGCTGAACAAGTTCGCAATTGGGTTTTTTCTCTATCCCTTCCGGTTTTTGAGATAAATTTTGAATATGTCCTAATTTGCATATTTAGGATGATGAAAAGTGCACCACGGGATAGGCCACCCACAACTTCCTATTCATTGGATTCATCAAAATTGACATATCTGCTTCGGTTCAAAAAATAAAACGGGGGGACAGACTTATGGACCACCCTGTATATAGGGTGTCCAAAAAGTCTGGTAACATGGAAGATATCTCGAAACTGTCAAGTAGGCGAGATGATCTGGTGAGTGTGTTGTGCAGGTAATGGGGGGGGGGGGGGAGAGGAATTCATTGGCACACCCAAATTTAACTTTGACCCCCAAATTTAAGGTCATCCATTTGCTAACTCGAAAACTATTAAAGATGGAGAAAAATTTCCAATTGCTACCCTGAAGAGCAACACCACAAGTTTTAATCCCTTCCCCTTGAAAGATTTTGAGAAAATGGGCGAGAAAGTGTCATGGAAAGGAAATTTCCAACGGTGTGTTAGAAACCTGACCTTAAGTACTTTCAGAATTGCCCACCCCCCTAGTGCTTGTAAACCACACATACAGCAGATCTCGCCTGGCGAAGCCGGCGAACTTGTCACGTGTTGACGCCCAGGCGCTTGGCAATGTTGTTCGAAACGGCTTGTTGGTGCGATGGAACGCCGCATGGAACTCTAGAGACTAAGGGAAGCCATTATAAGAATTTAATTCCGGTGATCGGTGGCGCTAACACGTCTGCCCCCAGATGGCTCTCACGTCTTCAAAGATCAACTTTATTCCGGCTGCGAACAGGTCACCTGCCTCTAAATCACTTTTGTCATAAGCTATGCAAATGTGGATTGCCGGAAACAGTCGAGCACGCTCTCCTAAAATGTCCTCTCTTTCGCCGCCAGAGGGCCGTGCTGCTATCTGCTTTAGCTCGCTGCAACACAGCCCCGTCGCTTCAAAATATTCTCCTTGCTTCCCGTCTGTATCAGAAGACCAAGCGCACCATTATCTCCCTACTTTTCGCCTTCCTTGAAGATACTCATCTCCTTACAAGGATTCAAGGCCCCTGAAACTTCCTCCTGTGATTAATCTTTATGCGAACTAGTGATGTCAAGATTCTGAGATCCGGATCTTGGATCCGAGATCCGAAATTCGGATCCTATATCAGGAAATTGTGTATATGCAAACTTTTTCTGAAAGCAGTTTAGAAAAGCTTTTATTAAGTGATAGCCTAGTCCTCTTAAGTCCTAATTAGTCTTAATACGCATCCAGCGAAAGGATCCGAAATCCGGATCCGATATCCGAGATCCGGATACGGATATTTCTAGATCCGAATCCGGTTGTAATCAGATCCGAATTAGAGATCCGGATCCAACCGGATTAGTCTTGTAGGCTATGGTTAGAAACAATTGCTAAGGATTCTGGGATGATTTTCGGTGGGAGGGTGAGGGGGGCTATAAAAAATAGCTACATAGCTTTTATAGCTCAATCCTGTTTGTCGGGGCAAGGCCTCCCATGTAATAGATTTAGTTGACATGGTGGCCAATTTCGAGTGGGAGGGCACTGCAGCATACATTACTCTTCCGTCGTTTCCCACACTGCTCCGACCTACTGATGCCGCTTTCCAATAGGACACATCTTGGCTCCATAACGTAATAAAGGTGTGTTCAGATGCATACCTACTTTTGGCTCATTCGGATAACTCCTTGTGGCATGCATAACAAGAATTCTTCCTGCGCATGCGCACTACCAGCTGCCGCCTACAGTGGAAGAACAAGCAACCTCTTCACTAGAAAAGTTAACAAAACCGGTGAAATTCTTGGGGAAATGGTAGAAGTTTACGGTGCCGACTGTCTGGACTATTCCAACGCGCACGCGCGGTGTAAATGACATTGTCAGGCACTTCACACCTGAGCCTAAAACGGCAAGCATACCATAGGAACATCCATATTCCAAAAAAATTAAAGGTTTCTCCTTCAGCTCGGAAGATTACGCTACAGTTTTTGCGGGACATGCAAGGCATCCTGCTCTCAGAGTTCCTGTCTCGTGGGTCAACCGCAGCAACCAGAAAGAAGAAACAACGCACGCCCGCATATGGCCAACGTGGTCAAAGCAAATCTGGTCCGTTTCGGTTGGGGAAGTTCTGGACCACCCAGCCTACGCCCTCGAACTACCACCTCATGGTCCCATGAAGAGATTTCAGAGGGTGGTCAGAGCTTTGAGACCGAAGGAGCTCTATGAGCGGGGTATTCTGATATCTCCACGAACACGGCACAGAGTAAGTAACCACAGACAACACAAACGAATTCAACAACAACAACAACAACAACCAATTTATTACAAGGGTCGACACAACTACAACTATTCCACTCTGTTCGACACAGTTTTAAGTCACGAATAACGCAGTTGTTGGTCGACCAAGACATCTTTAGCGTTTAGGGCTATTTTGCTCCAAGGCAGTAGCAATAGGGCTTAAGGAAGCTATCTTCGATGCAGTCGCCCTGGCGGCCGTAGCGGTTGATGCGCTCCACTTCCTCCTGGTGAACGATATACTCTTTGTCTTTGATCGCGTACAGCACCGTGCCTTCGAACATACCCTGTCCCGGAAACACCAGCACAGTCACCTCATACACTAGGAACTTCCGCTCCTCACCTCCACTCTTGATCGCTGCGTACGCCACATTGCTCAAGTGCAAGCGACAGCACACGCTGCGGTACGGGATGGTAAAGTTATTGATGGCTTCCACCAGTTTCCGGCCGACAAACTGCGCCCGTTTGGTATTCACATCCAGTGGACGCCTTTCCGAACACGGACAGAATTTCTTAGGAATCAGAGCCTCATCGCATGTCCTGTTGGAAGATACTTGGCGCGTGAAAAGCCCTACGTGCGATGCGCTGGTCTTGGACTCCTCCTCTTTTAGGTCGGCCTCCTGCGCCAGCCGAAGAATATCGCCGAGCGTTGCGTGGATATCGAATACCGTCACGAGCCGTTTGGCGTTCGTCTTCAAGTTGGATGCATACGCCGGGTACTTGAAGGCAAACCACCTCGGGAACATGATAAACAAGAACGGCAACTTGGACTCCTCTTGTCCAATCAACGTCGAACGGTATTTCCCGAAGCGGGAGCCGTGGTCGGCCATGAAGAAGACGATGCTCCGATTCAAGTGATTCTCGGCTTCGAGGTTCCTGAAAAAGTCGCGCACCAGGTCGTCGTACAAGTGCAGCGTGCTTAGAGAGTCGTGGGTCAGCCTACTCAAGAACGTCCAGGAAAAGACGGGCTCGCCAGCAAACACCGTCAAGAAGTCGCGCGTCCACTTCAACATCATGCGCGCTTCGGCGCGGCCTCGGTTGCACGGTTTCGGCACCAACTTGGCTTTTTCGTAGTACACACCCAACGTGCGAAAGTAGTAGTCGGTCAGCTGGGTAGCGGAGCCTTTCACAGGGTAACCGAAGGTGCCACGGCGATCGTAGTCTTCGCTGAATATAAGCCTGTAGCGCCGCTCGGCAAAGTCCTTCCACTTGAACGGCAAAGCGTCAACCTGGGATTCAATCGTCAGGTTGAGAGTGTCTTTCCAGTGCTGCCAAAACTTCCCCGTCATCATGGCCACCATGTTGGGTAACGTGTTCTCACCCACTTTTGTGTAGCCTTGCATGTCGACCATATTGACGTGACGCATCAAGTAAGCGTTAGTCTTCTTCATATGCCTCAAGTAGTGCCCTCTCGACACGGAATCTATGATCAGGAACATGACACTCAACTGCTCGCCCGGCGTCTCGGCTTCCTTCCGCTTCCGGCAACGCTCCTCTAGGTCCTTCTTGCGCTGAATAAAGGGCAGAACGTTGTCGAACACGAGCCGATTTCCCGCCCTACACAGGATCCTCACGAACTCGTCCTCCACCGGCGTATCCTCATGTTTCTTCAAGAGCGTCATCTTTGCACTGATCTCGGAAGCGTAGTCATTGACACGGTACAAGGCGCTATAGCCGCACGTCACGTTCTCTTTATAAGCGCTCAATGCGTTCGCGTGTACACGGAGACTCGGGTTCAGTGGATCATTCCCCGCAACGACCAGAGGCTTCGGCTCGCCTTTCTTGCACCGCACATGCTTTCTCTGCGCGTATACACCGCTGTAGCGGTCCGCCTCGAACTTCACGATGCGGCAACCTTCCGTGTCGACGAGCACCAGTCTTGGCCGGCGTAGACGTGGCGTCTTTAATTCAAAAAACTCCGTGTCCCAATTCCCGAAGACAAAGTGCAGCGTCGTCACGGCCGAAACCACGAGCACCAACACGAACACGGACACATTCGTTAACCGCCTCTTTTTCACGCAGCCTAAAAGGAAAGACAAAACTCCTATTAACATAAAATTTCAATCCCAACCGCAAAATCATTGATTAAGCTCCAGTTGGGATCGTCCATAAATTAAGTAACGCAAAATAGGCTCTATTCTAACTCCCCTTTGTAACGCACTTCCACAATCTTCCCTCGAAAATTACATAACGCTGCGCTCGATACGCTTCCCCCTTAACTTCGGACACAAGTAATTTGGCTCAAAACACAGTGCAAAGTGCATACACAGGATTGCAGGCTAATGAAAATAGATTTACTCACTGTACATGCAACAATATCAACATCCACTTAGAATCGATTTAATGGCGGGAAATCACGTTGTCAACAGGTTTCAAAGAACTTCGTACTCAAGGGGTCTCCAGCATATAGAACTTTCCTGAAGGCTGTAGAAACGCCCAGAATGCTTTGCATCAGGCTTTAAAAGCACCGTCCACGCGACAGAGCACAGTATTCATGTTGTTTTGAACCATGGGACGTGGTAAGCCAGTAGAAACTAGTGATGTCCGTTGGATCCGGATCTCTGATTCGGATCTGATAATATCCGGATTCGGACCTAGAAATATCCGGATCTCGGATATCTGATCCGGATTTCGGATCTCTGATATCGGATCCGGATTTCGGATCCTATCGCTGGATGCGTATTAAGACTAATTTGGACTTAAGAGGACTAGGCTATCACTTAATAAAAGCTCAGAGATCTCGGATCTAAGTTCCGGATCTCGGATGTCTAACCAACATCCGGTTCTCAGATCTCGGACCTAGGTCCGAAAAATAGATCCGGATATCCGGATCTTGACATCACTAGTAGAAACGTGTATACGGCAGTTCCACAATAACAAATCCCAGCGAGCTATTACCCATGAATTACCAGTTGCACTCTCTCTCTACTGTTAATGGGATCATCAAGCGTTTCAGAGAAGTCGGGAAAACAGAACCAGGGACTGCACCAGGCAAGCAGCGATTATTGAATGTTAGGGACCTACGAGTATTTCCACGTTACATTGTGAAAAACAGGCATGCTCCCATAAGTGAAATGACTGTTTGGGCTCGAAAATATTTTCATCTACCCATATCCGAAAGCACAGTCCGCCGTTATACCTATTACTTATACGCTACAAAGAGGAAGCCATTTATGAGCACTGTAGCTAAGCGTCGCCGGGTAGCATGGGCCAGAACCCATCTAAAGTGGACCCTTGCTCAGTGGAATAGTGTTCTGTGGTCCGACGAGTCCACCTTTGCAGTGATGTATGGCAACAACGGTCGCAGGGTGCTAAGGACCAAGCACGAAAGTAATCATCCCGACTGTTACCAGAGGAAAGTTCAGAAGCCTGCATCGCTGATGGTGTGGGGCTCCACGAGTGCAGCCGGGACAGGATCGCTTCACTTTTGCGAGGGCACTATTAACTCTGCTGCCTATATAAACATTCTTCAACAGCATCTGCGTCCATCCCGCCAAACGTTGTTCAATAGAAGACCAAGCATCTTTCAGCAGGACAACGCGAAGCCTCATGCTGCTCGGAACACCAAGACTTGGCTACAACAGCAGCGTTTCACGGTGCTTGACTGGCCTGCCTGCAGCGCAGATCTGTCACCCATTGAAAATGTATGGCGCATTGTAAAGCGAAAAGTCAGACAGCGGAAGCCTCGAACACTGCAGCAGTTGCGGGCGTGTATTTCCGAAGAGTGGGACAAAATTCCAGTAGAAACAAGGCAGAAGTTAGTGTCCAGCATGCCTCAACGACTTCGGAGCGTCATTCGTCGGAAAGGTGACGCCACTCAGTGGTAATGTGCAATAAAAGGTACGGTGTACGAAGTTCATTGCAACGTGTTGAAAAAGTCGCTTATTTAATTTTAATGTTAAATAATTGTTGGACTTCGCCAAGGGTGCGTACCGTCGCCCCTGTTGTTCAGTATCTTTATGGACTGGATAAACCGGGGCAGCCGAGGCGATGAGCCTGTTTGTGTGGGCGACTGCTCTTTGCTGATGACCTTGTCCTCCTTGGGTCTTCTCGCCCGAGCCTTCAGCATGCACTAGACCGGTTTGCAGTAGCCAAATGTGAAGAAGCTGGGATGAAGTTCAGTGTGGCTAAAACCGAGGTTCTGGTCCTTTCAAGACAGCCTGCTCAGTGCGCTCTCCATGTTAGGGGAGCCTCATTGAGCCAGGTGGAGAAATTCAAGTATCTCGGGATTGCATTCACGGCAGGAGAAAGAACTGGATGCTCGGATCGGTGCAGCAAGCTGTGGCGATCCGTGGTAACGAAACGCGAGCTGGGTAACAAACCAAGCTCTCCGTCTTTGTCCCCATTCATGAGGCTTGGGTAATGACCGAAAGAGTGCGATTGCGGGTACAAGAAATGAGATTTCTGAGAGGTGTGGCAAGTGTTACACTCCCTACTAGATAGAGTGCACAGCACCACAATAAAGGAGTTTTTAGGTGTTGAGCCGCTACTTCTCCGCACTGAGAGATCTCAGTTACGCTGGTATGGCCACGTGATACCGATGCCAATGCAAACTGGTCTTCCTAGGCAGTTGTTGTTTTCCAAGCCGGTGGGTAAGAGACCAAGAGGTCGGTGGATACCAGATGGCTAGACTACATGGAGAATCTGGGTTCGAGTCGCTTGGGTATTACCAGGGAGGACATGCACCAAATCCTCCATAGGGCTGCTGCCCCCGCGATCCTAACGGATAAGCGGGTTTGAAAAGCTAGTAAGTAAGTATGAGGAAAGTACCAAATTGAGGAATCCCCTCAAAATGATTGCCCCCAGCTTCAATGAACTGGTTAATAAAGGAAATAGACAAATGTCGATATCTCACACGATCGAAACTAGATGGAATGTTTATAGGACATTTTTTGTTCCATTTGAACCATATAATATTCCCAAACAATTCTGATGGATAAATTTGGGTCACCTTGTATCACTTTTTTGGGTAGAAGTGTAAGCAATGACGGAATGAACATTTTCTTTTAACACAATATGGAGTCGTAAGTAGTGATGTCCGGATCCGGGTCCGTATCCGGATTTCGGATCTCAGATATCGGATCTCAGATATCGGATCCGAATCTCGGATCCGGATTTCGGATATTGGATCCGGATTTTGGATCCTTTCGCTGGATGCGTATTAAGACTAATTAGGACTTAAGAGGACTAGGCTATCACTTAATAAAAGCTTTTAGAAACTGCTTTCAGAAAAAGTTTGCATATACACAATTTCCTGATATAGCATCCGAATTTCGGATCTCTGATCCAAGATCCGGATCTCACATCTCGGACCCAAGATCCGGATCTGACAAGTGATGTCCGTTAGATCCGGATCTCATAATATCCGGATTCGGATCTAGAAATATCCGGATCCGGGTCCGTATCCGGATCTCGTATATCGGATCCGGATTTCGGATCTCTGATATCGGATCCGGATTTCGGATCTCAGATATCGGATCCAGATTTCGGATATCGGATATCAGATCCGGATTTCGGATATCAGATCCGGATTTCGGATATCGGATATCAGATCCGGATTTCGGATATCGGATCCGGATTTCGGATCCTTTTGCTGGATGCGTATTAAGACTAATTAGGACTTAAGAGGACTAGGCTATCACTTAATAAAAGCTTTTAGAAACTGCTTTCAGAAATAGTTTGCATATACACAATTTCCTGATATAGGATCCGAAATTCGGATCTCGGATCCAAGATCCGGATCTCAGATCTCGGACCCAAGATCCGGATCTCAGATCTCGGATCCAAGATCCGGATCTCGGATTTCTGACCAAGATCCGGATCTCGGACCTAGGTCCGAAAAAAAGTTCCGGATATCCGGATCTTGACATCACTAGTCGTAAGTGCATTGTTCAGGCGCTACCACGCCTTATGTGCAAGACACTTTATGTTAATGCCAATAATACGGTTTCGTGTACAATAACAACCAAAAGACACAACAACATTACGTCCAATAACGACGCCAGTTCAAAGCAAATGTTGGAAGTCACTGCCACCAGTGGTGCGACATAGCTGACACCGCCGACGCAAGGAAACATGTCTGGAGTATCTTGAATGGCGTATGGTCCACAGGTGTTTCATACAATAGGCTCTGAAGATGGCCCCATACAAAGAAATCAAGTGGGTTGAGGTCATGTGAGCGAGAAGGCCAGGCTACTGGTCCACCTCGCCCAATTCATCTTAATCACCCTGTATACAGGGTGGTCCATAAGTCTGTCCTCCCCTTTTATTTTTTGAACCGAAGCAGACATGTCAATTTTGATGAATCCAATGAATAAGAGGTTGTGGGTGGCCTATCCCATGGTGCACTTTTCATCATCCCAAATATGCAAATTAGGACACATTCAAAATTTATCTCAAAAACCGGAAGGGATAGAGAAGAAAACCCAATTGCAAACTTGTTCAGCATAAAAAAACAAACAAAACAAAAAAAATCATCCAAATCGGACCAACCAATCACCCACAAGCAGAAGATCATGTTGACCATTTCCGGAACAGTGTAGCTTGCCATCTTGGAATTGTTCTGTCTTCTGTGTGCTAAAACATGAAAGTGAATGTGAGTATGGTAATTTGCATGCTTTACATGGTGGAAATATCAACATTCACTTTTCCTTGTGCAGTGTTCACCACGTGATTGTGGGGGATTGATTGGTTGGTCCGATTTGTTTTGTTTGTTTTTTTATGCTGAACAAGTTCGCAATTGGGTATTTTCTCTATCCCTTCCGGTTTTTGAGATAAATTTTGAATGTGTCCTAATTTGCATATTCGGGATGATGAAAAGTGCACCATGGGATAGGCCACCCACAACTTCCTATTCATTGGATTCATCAAAATTGACATATCTGCTTCGGTTCAAAAAATAAAAGGGGGGGACAGACTTATGGACCACCCTGTATATAGGGTGACCAAAAAGTCTGGCAACATGGAAGATATCTCGAAATTGTCAAGTAGGCGAGATGATCTGGTGAGTGTGTTG
>JAHWFO010061811.1:0-26553 GCA_023313115.1 Rhysida immarginata | reverse complement strand
TTTTTTTTCTGCTAGTGGGGCCCACGCTTAAGTAGGCTTCTAAAGGCGGAGACACACATGCACGGTTTACATCCGACTAGCTGTCGCATGCGACTCTGGAACGACTACTTCCGGTCTCAAACGACCAGTCGTAGGAGTCGTATAGCCTCCACCTGTAGGTCCGAACGGGAGGCTATTTTACCCCAGAGAATGCCATCGTCAAAGGTTTTCAAGTCAAACAAGGTGAATGTTACCCCCCTCCCAAGATACCCCTGAGGACTAGTTTTTCAAACTTCAGCTCTGTCCGACTTTCACGCCACTTGTCGTTCACGATAACCAATCAGGTTGCGAGAATATACACGATTTAGCATCACGATTAAAATTAATCTGTGTTGGATTAATAATAAATTGTATTTTTGACGCGTCATCGAATCCATTTTGGCGGAAATGAATACAGTTTCCTGTGTGACTGCAGCGCTGACACGGACACAATTCGAGTTAAAATGCTTGTCGGTTGAAAGTCGTGCGCGCGGAAGTTGGAAATGTGTGTTTTGCTAGTCGCATGCACTCTGGTGTCGCTTCAAGTCGGATGAAAACCGTGCGCGTTAAAAGTCGCGTCAAAGTCGCGTCAAAGTCGGATATGCGTGTTGGCACCTTAAGACTGAAAGCAACAGAAAACGATGCCATTGTCAGACCAACCACAGGTAACACAAACGAATTCAACAATAACAACAACCAATTTATTAGAAGGTCTAAGAAAGTAAACAACAGTAGCACAAGTACAACAATTCCACTTTGTTCGACACAGTTTCAAGCCACCTTAAGGTGACGCATCCGTCATACACTATCACCCCATCTTCAGCGTTTAGGGGTACTTCGCTCCAATGAAACCGAGGCAGTAGCAATAGGGCTTAAGGAAACCATCTTCGATGCAGTCGCCCTGGCGGCCGTAGCGGTTGATGCGCTCCACTTCCTCCTGGTGAACGACGTACTCCTTGTCTTTGATCGCGTACAGCACCGTGCCTTCGAACTGACCCTGTCCCGGAAACACACGCACAACCATCTCAAACACAATGAACTCCCGCTGCTCACCTCCACTCCCCATCGCCGCGTACGTCACGTTTCTCAAGTGCAAGGGACAACACACGCTGCGGTACTGGACGGTGAAGTTGTTGATGGCTTCCACCAGTTTCCGGCCGACAAACCGCGCTCGCTTGCCATTCACATTCAGTGGGCGCCTTTCCGAGCACGGACAGAACTTTTCAGGAATCAGAGCCATATCGCATGTCCTGTTGGAAGACACTTCGCGCGAGAAAAGCCCTACGTGCGATGCGCTGGTCTTGGTCTCCTCCTCTTTTAGGTCGCCCTCCGCCAGACGAAGAATGTCGCCGAGCGTCGCGTGGATGTCGAACACCGTCACGAGCCGTTTGGCGTTCGTCTTCAAGTTGGATGCATACGCCGGGTACTTGGAGGCGAACCACCTCGGGAACATGATAAACAAGAACGGCAACTTGGACTCTTCGTATCCAGCAAGTGTAGAACGGGATTTCCCCCAGCGGAAGCCGTGGTCGGCCATGAAGAAGACGATGCTCCGATTCAAGTGGTTGCCTTCTTCGAGTTGCGTGAAAAAGTCGCGCACCAGGACGTCGTACCAGTGAACGCTGGCGAGAGAGTTGTGGCTCAAAGAAGCGAGGAACGTCCACGTAAAGACGGGGTCGTCAGCAAACACCGTCAAGAAGTCGCGCGTCCACTTCAACATCATGCGCGTTTCGGAGCGGCCTCGGTTGCACGGTTTCGGCACCAACTTGGCGTTTTCGTAGTGCAAACCCAACGTGCGAAAGTAGTAGTCGGTCGGCTGAGTAGCGAAGCCTTTCACGGGGTGACTGAAGGTGGCGATTTTGGCCATGTCTTCGCAGTTGAAGACTCTGTAGCCCCGTTCGGCAAAGTCCTTCCACTTGAACGGCAAAGCATCAACCTGGGATGTAGCCGTCAGGTTGAGCGTCTGGCTCCAGTGCTTCCAAAACTTCCCCGTCATCATGGCCGTCATGACGGGGAACGTGTTCCTGGCGACTTTTGTGAAGCCTTGCATGTCGACCATGTTGACGTGACGCCTCAAGTAGCGGTTAGTCTTCTTCATATGCCTCAAGTAGTGCCCCCTCGACACGGAATCTATGATCAGGAACATGACATTCAACTGCTCGCCCGGCGTCTCGGCTTCCTTCCGCTTCCGGCAACGCTCCTCTACGTCCTTCTTGCGCTGAACAAAGGGCACAACGTTGTCGAACACGAACCGATTTCCCGCCCTACACAGGATCCTCACGAACTCATCGTCCACCGGAGTATCCTCATGTTTCTTCAAGAGCGTCACGTTTGCACTGATCTCGGAAGCGGAGTCGTTGACACGGTACAAGGCGCTGTAGCCGCACGTCACGTTCTCTTTATACGCGCTCAATAAGTTCGCGTCTACACGGAGGCTCGGCTTCAGCGGATCTTCCCCCGCAACGACCAGAGGCTTCGGATCGCCTTTCCGGCACCGCACGTCCTTACTCTTCACGTAAAAACCGCTGTAGCGGTCCGGCACGATGTTCGTGATACGGCAACCTTCCGTGTCGACGAGCAGTCTTGGCCACCGTGGACGTAGCCTCTTGACTTTCAAAAACTCCGTGTCCCGATTCCAAAAGAAAAAGTGCAGCGTCGTCACGACCGAAACCACGATCACCAACACGAACGCGAATACATGCGTTAACCGCCTCTTTTTCACGCAGCCTAAAAGGAAAGACAAAACTCCTATTAACATAAAGATCTCCTCAATCCCAACCGCAAAATTACTGATTAGGGTCCAATTGGGATCGTCCATAAATTAAGTAACGCAAAATTGGCTAAATTGTAATTCCTTGTAACGCACATCGAGAATCCTCCCTCGAAAATTACGTATCGCTGCGCTCGACCCCCTCCCCCCTTAACATGCTGGAACGTCCCATTGTCGGACGTTCATGGGCAGAGCAAGTGACATGTCGAACCTCCAAAAAGGGATGATCATTGGCTATCGGGCCAAGAGGGGGCAGCATTTCAGAAACCAATCAGCACCAAGACAGTGTAGCGATCCCTCCGGAGTAGGCGCATGGTAACAGCACCCATGTCGACGCCTGTGCATCGCCGAAAACGCCTCCAATTCGCAATGGAGGTCCAATTTGCTCCAATTCTCTGACGAGTCGCCGTTTCCGGTGTACAGAGTGGACGGACGATGGAGAATTCGCCGGGAAGCATCTGAGAACAGGCATCCCGACACCATCGTTGGCAGACGGACGTCAGGCTAGTAGGGGAGGTGTGACTGTATGGGGGATGTTTTCGCAGTATGGTCTGAGTCCACTGATACCGCTGGAGGGTACACTGAATGCTGTTCGTTACCTGCAGACCAGGTACATCCCTTCGTGTCGACAGTGTTTCCACAGGGTGATGGCACCTTTCAACAGGACAATGCTCCCTGCCACACTGCCAAAATTGTCCACGACTGGTTCGAGGAGGATGACGATGAATTCAAGCTACTCCCATGGCCACCAAACTCCCCGGACCTCAACCCCATTGAACATTTGTAGGACCATCTCGATCGCCATATCCGCAAGCTGGATGGTGATGGAATTACGGGATGCACTGATCGCCGAATGGTCCCAGATACCTGCAACCACCTTCCGAGGACTTGTTGACTCTACGCCACGTCGACTAGCTGCTGTGCTTGCTGCCAAAGGTGGATATTCCGGATATTAATGTGTCCCGACCCTGTATGTCAGTTCCACGTGCCAGTTCACAGGATCAAAGTCCTATGGATTAGTTCCACAAACATGACTGACTTCTACTTGATGCAGCGGTCGGCTCAGTCCTCAGACCTCAACCACATTGAACGCCTTCTAAGAGAGGTTCCGAGAGCACAGAATGTCGTGGGTTAATCGTTTCAAGACACCGAATGGTCGACAGTAACCTATGCATGGACATCCTGTGGAAGGGAAGATACAGGGAGAGCTTCGAGAATCATAGGTGGAGGGTCCAGCTGCCGTACATGGCGATCAAGATGCTCCCACACATGTTCGATTGGATTGATGCCAAGGGAGCACTCGAAAGTCAGTAGAGTGTTCCTCAAATCAATCCAGGAGACGTGCCTTGTGGCACTGTCCTGCTGGAACACACCATCACATTGGGGGGAACATCGTGAGCATGTACGGGTGCACCTGGTCTGCTACGATTGACAGATAGCCACAGGCATTCAAATTGCCCTCTAGACGAAACAGAAGATCCCCCACACATGCACACTACCCCCACCAGTCTGTTTCCGGCCCACAATAGCCTCCTGCAGTCTCTTTTCGTGGCGTTCACGACGCACTCGCCATCGCCCGTCAATCTTATGGAGCAAAAACCTTGACTCGTCGGTGAAGGCAACCTTAGCCCACTCGTCTGTGGTCCAATGGCGGTGCTCACGTGCAAAGCCAAGTGTTCAGGCCCACCCGTAGCAGGGTGCGTTCGACGGTAATGTCGGATACATGTCTGTTTGCACCACTGTTGAATCTGGTGGTCAGTCGATGGACTGTGGCTCTCCTGTCACTTTAAGAGCTCGCGCAAGGCCGGGTATATCAGATAGTTTAAGTGAAGCCAGCAACACAAAACTGCGACTTTATATTCTCCTTGCGGGTCCCAAGGAATGGGATTTCACGAGATAACAAATGTTTCTATACTCTGTCTCACTATATGAAAAAAGCTGCAAAGCAGTATGGGAAAACCACGTTACCAATTGTCATCTTATTCAGATCAACGTGCAACCAATAAGAAAGGAAACCGAAACCGTAGTGGCTAAAATCAAACTGAAAAGCGCTTCATGTTTTGAATACTGCACATGCGCAATAGGCGATTACTTTGCGGGGCGTAGGCTGAAAAAGTAGTGACGCGGTTTCCCGCACTGCCTTGCAGCTTTTTTTTCATATAGTGAGACAGAGTTTAGAGCAAGGCAATAAAGAGTTTATTCTAGCTTCATTCATATCGCCCTCTCTTGACGAAAAGAGGCAACATTGTGCTCTTTCAACATATACAGGGCGTTTCTAAATGGAACTGTGCATGATAATAAACTTAAAGTTCCTTATGCAAAATGTCCAAAACTGAAATTTTAAGGGTCTAAACTAGTGATGTCAAGATCCAAGTAATTCAAGATCCGGATATCCGGATCTCTTTTTCGGACCTAGATTCGAGATCCGAGAACCGGATGTTGGATCCGAGATCTCTGATCCGGATCTTGGATGCGAGATCTGAGATCCGGATCTTGGATCCGAGATCCGGAAATCGGATCCTAGATAGGAAATTGTGTATATGCAAACTTTTTCTGAAAGCAGTTTCTAAAAGCTTTTATTAAGTGATAGCCTAGTCCTATTAAGTCCTAATTAGTCTTAATACGCATCCAGCGAAAGGATCCGAAATCCGGATCCGATATCCGAGATCGGAAATCCGGATCTGATATCCGGGATCCGAAATCCGGATCTGATATCCGATATCCGTAATCCGGATCTGATATCCGATATCCGAAATCTGGATCCGATATCCGAGATCCGGATCCGGATATTTCCAGATCCGAATCAGAGATCCGGATCCAACGGACATCACTAGTCTAAACATCACGCGAAGTTTTCTAAAAGCTGGCGGAAAACGTCAATTAATCTCAACAACTGCCACCGTTTTCTCGTTACTTGAAGTGTTGCTGCAGAAAGTTCATAAATGACGTAATGACGCACTTTAAATTTCGAGTTTTCGACATTTTCGATACGGAACTTTTTGCATCCTCACCCTGTAAATATTTGTAATAATAGCAATTATCATTTCATCGCACTTGCATATACTAATCTAGCACTGCTCTTTCCATTTCTTCCAGGTAATAGCATGCAACATTGTTACAAATGGGCTCCATAACGACAGTCGAGTCAGCTAGGATGTAAATACAAGGTGAGACAACAGTCTGTTACCCCCTTACTATCTTGGATACCATTGTAGTTACGCAAATAAGAACTTGAGGGTGCTCTATCTGATGGGGCACCTTACATCATCTCAGATATGCTAATTAGGACACATCCAATTTCTATCTCGAAAGAAATCCTAACAAAATTCCAATTGCACATTTGCTCGACAGCAAATTAAAAACAAAACAAAAAAAAGTTCTCCAAAATCCGATGAGCGGATCACCCACAATCCCCATTGCAAGCTCTGCAACAGGACAATTGGCTCTTCTGTTCGTTACTTCCAAACAAGACTGATCTGCTACAAACTAAGAGTTTCCATCAATCATACAGATAGAGCTCCCTCTTGCACCAGAGCATGTTTCCGCACAACATTACAACCATGCATGGTTGTTCCATGATAATTTTGCCTCGCCTCACCAAAGCAGAGGACCATGTTGACCATTTCCTGGTTAGTGTTTACTGTGCCATCTTGCTTTGCTCTGAGCTTTAACATTCCTTTTTATAGCAATTGCGCAGGAAACTGGTGACTTTGTGGAACTTTTCAGAACAGGATGAGGATGGTGCCAAGTTTGCAAATGTTATTCAGAAGAAGAAAAAACCACTCGGTGGTTGAACCCAAGATCTCTTGTTTCCTCCTATGGCCACTCCTCCCTTGTCTCAATCTTGACAGGAAACAAGGTTTTAATTAGTGATTTCAAGATCAGGATAATTCAAGATCCGGATATCCGGATCTTTTTTCGGACCTAGGTCCGAGATCTGAGATCCGGATCTTGGATCCGAGATCCGAAATTCGGATCCTATATCAGGAAATTGTGTATATGCAAACTTTTTCTGAAAGCAGTTTATAAATGCTTTTATTAAGTGATAGCCTAGTCCTAATTAGTGTTAATGCGCATCCAGCGAAAGGTTCAGAAATCCGGATCCGATATCCGAAATCCGGATCAGATATCCGAAATTCGGATTCGATATCCGAGATCCGAAATCCGGATACGGACCCGGATCTGATAATATCCGGATTCGGATCTAGAAATATCCGGATCCGGGTCCGTATCCGGATCTCAGATATCGGATCCGGATTTCGTATCTCTGATATCGGATCCAGATTTCGGATATCGGATATCAGATCCAGATTTCGGATCCTTTCGCTGGATGCGTATTAAGACTAATTAGGACTTAAGAGGACTAGGCTATCACTTAATAAAAGCTTTTCTAAACTGCTTTCAGAAAAAGTTTGCATATACACAATTTCCTGTCTGGGATCCGATTTTCGGATCTTGCATCCAAGATCCCGGTCAGAGATGTCGGATTCAAGTTCCGGATCTCGGATTTCTGACCAATATCCGGTTCTCGGATCTCGGACCTAGGTCCGAAAAAAAGATCCGGATATCCCTAGTTTTAATGTTGCAGACCGCTTGGGTGGGTGATCCGCTCACTGAATTTTCTTGAATTTTTTTTGGACTTTGCTGTTGAACAAATGTGCAATTGGAATTTTGTTGTGTCCTAATTTGCATATCTGAGATGATGAAAGCTGCTCCATCATATAGAGCACCCTCAAGTTCCTATTCATTCCCTGTATTGGAATTTGCATAACAACATTGGCATCCAAGATAGGAAAGGGGGTAACAGACTTTTCACTCATCCTATACAGGGTGTTTCAAAATTCTGTACAATAAATTTAGTGACATGTTCTTCAAGTGAAAAGAAGACGAAAATGTTGTATAGCACTTTGTCTGGAAACGATTTATTTAGGCGATACAGCCAACTAAACTCGTGGCTCCAAATTCCGAGAATTGTTCAAAGTGCCCGCCACCAGCTCGTTGCATGAGCGATCGTCTCATGTCATGGAAGAATTTGGCATGCATTTTCAATTCGTTGTCGCAGATCCATAATGTTAGGAACATGTATGCTGTACACGATCGTTTTCACATGACCCCACAGAAAAAAGTCCAAGGGATTAAGGTCGGGTGATCTTGCAGGCCAGGCTACTTTTCCACCGATTCGTGTATGCAGCATTAAGGTGTGCTGGAGCGCCATCATGCATGAACCACATGTTAGATCTTATCAAAAGAGGAACATCTTCCAGTAATTCTGCACAAACAAAAGATACGTTCTCCCAGTCAATCGTGGCGGCAACACAAAAGGGCCAATTAAGTTATTTTCGACAATTCCACACCGAATGTTCACGGAGAAACGCTCTCGATGCGCTCGAGCTCTGGTAACGTGCGGGTTAGCATCTGCCCAATGGTGCTAGTTGTGAGAATTTACGATTCCTGTCCGGGTGAAGGTTGCTTAGTCCGTGAAAAGTACACTATCTGGCTGAGACAGCATGACGACGTTGTCGGTGTGGATAGTCCGTTGGGTTGCAGGTGGTATGGATGCAAAAGCTGACAGTGAAGAATGCGCCAAACAGATGAGTGCGGAATGTGTACATGGGTGCTTGTCTGTGGTTCATCATGTATGATCTCAATTATCACATCCTCCTCATCCGGAGAATGTGCTACAGGCCGCCCTTGTCCTGTTTGACGGCCAAAGGAACCACGCTCCCTCAAATGTCTGTTGGGTTATTTGGCAAACGTGTATTCGGAAAGCGTTCTTGGTAGAGTCTTGTTGCTTCCACAGCATTTCCGTCCGCAAGACCATACATTAGGTGCATGGCAGTGTATTCTGCACTGGAATACGTGTACATAATCGAAATTGCCATTCCTAGTGGATGTACAGTAATGGAAACAACCGTACACAAGTAATGGAACAAGCCTAAAGTAGGTTTAAATGGAACAAACCACTCGAAACGCTGGAACTGCTAAAATATCGTCTGCTTCCCTACTCTATCATATTCGATTACTCGCATACAAATCGTTTTCTCACAAAGTGCTATACAACATTTTCGTCTTCTTTTGACCTCAAGACTATGTCTATAAATTTATTGCACATAATTTTGAAACATCCTGTACAGTAGCTCTACTGTTGGACATGATGTGCATGCTAAGTTCGAAGTGATTGGCTATGCGTACGACGTAGAGATCGGTTCTATCGTCATAATCTGAATCTAGCTTTAAGTTTGCAAGGGCAGCCAATTACGGCGAACTTAGCATCTACGTCATCGCTACCGTCATGTCCAACACCCAAAGTTTCTTTCCCTTCTTACGATATGCCCCTACGTTACGATAACAAAGTCCCAAAACATGTTTTACATCCTAAATTACAAGTCTCAACAAACTAGATTACGACTGAGTAACTTGAGACAAATCGGGTAAAAGAATGTACAACCCTAGCGTCAATAAACTTCGGACACCAAGTAATTTGGCTAAAAACACAGTGCAAAGTGCATACAGAGGATTGCAGGCTAATGAAAAGAGATTTACTCAGTGTACATGGAACAATATCAACATCCATTTAGAATCCATTTAATGGTGTGAAATCACGTTGTCAACAGGTTTCAAGGGGTCGCCAGCATATAGAACTTACCTGAAGGCTGTAGAAACGCCCAGAATGCTTTGCATCAGGCTTTGAAAGCACCGTCCACGCGACAGAGCACAGTATTCGTGTTGTTTTGAACCATGGGACGTGGTAAGCCAGTAGAAACGTGGATACAGCAGTTCCAGAATAACAAATCCCAGCGAGCTATTGCCCAGGAATTCTCAGTTCCACTCTCTCTCTCTCTACTGTTAATGGGATCATCAAGCGTTTCAGAGAAATCGGGAAAACAGAATCAGGGACTGCACCAGGCAAGCAGCGATTATTTAATGTTAGGGACCTACGAGGATTTCGACGTTACATTGTGAAAAACAGGCATGCTCCCATAAGTGAAATGACTGGTTGGGCTCGAGAATACTTTCATCTACCCATATCCGAAAGCACAGTCCGCCGTTACAACTATTACTTCTACGCTACAAAGAGGAAGCCACTTATGAGCACTGTAGCTAAGCGTCGCCGGGTAGCGTGGGCCAGAACCCATCTAAAGTGGACCCTTGCCCAGTGGAATAGTGTTCTGTGGTCCGACGAGTCCACCTTTGCAGTGATGTATGGCAACAACGGTCGCAAGGTGCTAAGGACCAAGCACGAAAGTAATCATCCCGACTGTTACCAGAGGAAAGTTCAGAAGCCTGCATCACTGATGGTGTGGGGCTGCACGAGTGCAGCCGGGACAGGATCGCTTCACTTTTGCGAGGGCACTATTAACTCTGCTTAACTATATAACCATTCTTCAACAGCATCTGCGTCCATCCCGCCAAACGTTGTTCAATAGACGACCAAGCATCTTTCAGCAGGACAATGCGAAGCCTCATGCTGCTCGGAACACCAAGACTTGGCTACAACAGCAGCGTTTCAGGGTGCTTGACTGGCCTGCCTGCAGCCCAGATCTGTCTCCCATTGAAAATGTATGGCGCATTTTAAAGCGAAAAGTCAGACAGCGGAAGCCTCGAACACTGCAGCAGTTGCGGGCGTGTATTTCCCAAGAGTGGGACAAAATTCCAGTAGAAACAACGCAGAAGTTAGTGTCCATCATGCCTCAACGACTTCGGAGCGTCATTCGTCGGAAAGGTGACGCCACTCAGTGGTAATGTGCAATAAACGGTACGGTGTACGAAGTTCATTGCAACGTGTTAAAATGCTATATCAGAGTTGTACTAAATCTCTGTGCACTCAATAAAGTAATTTTCATTTGTTTACAATTAGTTTCGTTGCACTTATCCAAAATTCTGTAGGTGTCCGAAGTTCATTGACGCTAGGGTTGTAAGTCCGATTCGGATCTGCGCCAAACGAAACGAGCAAAAGCATTCATTTGGCAATGAACTTCGCCTGCCTCCGACGTGAATCCGGCTTTACGCAGGCAACGTCAACGAATTCCACGACAACAACCAATTTATTAGAGACAACAACAACAACAACAATTCCAGTTTGTGAACGATACATTCGACTTTTCAACATTTTGGACTATTCGACTTAAACAGGCCCTGACGCGGAAAAGTCACCTGACCACAATAGTCCAAGTGACAATGCAACCATCTAATTTCCAATGTTGCTTGGACTAAGATGGTCAGATGACTTTCCCGCGTTAGGGAACTCGAACACTTGTTTCGACAATTAAAAGTGAGTCACGCGGTGAGCGAGGACGATAACACAATCGTTGGTCGACTGAAATATCTTTAGCGTTTAGAGCTATTACAGTCCAATGAAACCGAGGCAGTAGCAATAGGGCCTAAGGGAACCATCTTCAATACAGTCGCCCTGGTTGCCGTAGCGGTTGATGCGCTCCACTTCCTCCTGGCGAACGATGTACTCTTTGTCTTTGATCGCGTACAGCACCGTGCCTTCGAACTTACCCTGTCCCGGATACACCTGCACAATCACCTCATACACAAAGAACTCCCGCTCCTCATCTCCACTCCGTATCGCCGCGTACGTGACATTACTCAAGCGCAAGCGATGGCACACGCTGCGGTACTGGACGGTGAAGTTGTTGATACTTTCCACCAGCTTCTGGCCGACAAGGCGCGCCCGTGGACTTTCCAAACGGAGTGCGCGCCATTCCGAGCACGGACAGAATTTGTTAAGAATCTGAGCGTCATCGCATGTCCTGTTCGAGGGCACTTCACGCGTGAAAAGCCCTACGTGAGATACATTGGTCTTGGACTCTTCCGCTTTTAGTTCGCCATCCGCCAGACGAAGAATGTCGCCAAGCGTTTCATGGATGTCAAACACCGTGACGAGTCGATTGGCGTTCGTCTTCAAGTTGGATGCGTACGCCGGGTATTTGGAGGCGAACCACCTCGGGAACATGATGAACAAGAAAGGCAACTTAGACTCGTGACGTCCAACCAGCGTCGAGCGGGATTTCCCGTAGCGAAAGCCGTGGTCGCTCATGAAGAAGACGATGCTCCGATTCAAGTGATTGTCTTCTTCGAGTTGCCGGAAAAAGTCATGCACCACGTCGTCGTATAAATGGACCTTATTCGGCAAGCTGTGGCTCAGAGAGGCGAGGAACGTCCACGTAAAGACGGGCTCGCCATCAAACACCGTCAAGAAGTCGCCTGTCCACTTCAACATCATGCGCGCTTCGGAGCGGCCTCGGCTGCACGGCTTCGGCACCAACTTGGTGTTTTCGTAGTACACACCCAACGTGTGAAAGTAATAGTCCGTCGGTTGCGTAGCAAAGCCTTGCACGGGGCAATTGAAGGTGGCGTAGCGGGTCATGTCTTCACTGAAGATAACCCTGTAGCCCCGCTCGGCAAAGTCCTTCCACTTGAATGGCAAAGCGTCCACCTGCGAACTTGACGTCAAGTTGAGGTTGTCTTTCCAGTATTGCCAAAACTTCCCTGTCGTCATGGCTATCATGTTGGGGAAAGTGTTCTGAGCCACTTTTGTGTAGCCTTGCATGTCGACCATGTTGACGTGACGCCTCAAATAGGCGTCAGTCTCCTTCATATGCCTAAGATAGTGACCCCGGGGCACGGAGTCTATGATCAGAAACATGACATTCAACTTGTCACCCGGCGTCTCCTTCCGCTTCCGGCAACGCTCCTCTACATCCTTCTTGCGCTGGACAAAGGGCACGACGTTGTCGAACACGAGCACATCCCCCGCCTTACACTGGACGCTGACGAACTCGTCTTCCACCGGCGTATCCTCGTTTTTCAGGATCGTCACGTTTGCACAGATCTTGGAGGCGTAGTCATTGACGCGGTATACGGCGCTGTAGCCACATGTCATGATCTTTCCATAAGCGGATAACGCGTGTGCCTTGTCCACATGCAGGCTCGGGTTCAGCGGGTCTTTTCCCGCAACGACCAGAGGCCTCGGCTCACCTTTCCTGCACCACCAATTACTCTTCACGTAAAAACCAGTGTCGCGGTCTGCCTCGACTTTCACGATGCGGCAACCTTCCGTGTCGAGGAGCAGTCTTGGCCGCCGTGGACGTGGCGTCTGAACTTCAGAAGACTCCGTGTCCCGATTCCAGAAAGCAAAGTGCAGCGTCTTCACGATCGATACCACGATCACCAACATGAGCGCATTCCATACTCGCCCCTTTTTCACGCAGCCTAAAAAGAAAGACAAAACTCCCTTAAAAATATTGCTAGCACCGTAAGTTGTCTTCAACCCCAAACGCAAAGTCGGTCATTAGGATCGTCCATAAATTAGGCAACTCAAAATTTGCTCAGTTGCAACCGAAAGTTATCCAGCATAATTATAAGGATCGTACAAATGAAAACGAAAATTTGTATGCGTGTATGGGGGGGTGAAAGTGTTGCATCACGTGAGAAAGAACGACAGCTCGCGCTTCGAAGCTCTGCGAGTGGTCGCTTCGTGGAAACAACAAAATGGAGTCAACGAAACAGAGAGCAGTAGTTCGTTTTTTGACATGCGAAAGAGTTTCAGTTTCTGAAATGCATCGTTATATGACCTGGACAAGCAAACCGCGCCATCACGTACGATTCCAAAGCCAACATTGACGCTGTCTTAAAGGAAAACAGAAGAGTGACAATCGATGTCGTGGTTGTTGCTAAAACTGGCCTTAGTCGTGGAACTGTTCACTCCATTATCATCAGGAATAGCGATGTCCGTTGGATTCGGATCTCTGATTCGGATCTGATAATATCCGGATTCGGATCTAGAAATATCCGGATCCGGGTCCGTGTTTTGATCTCGGATCCGGATTTCGGATCTCTGATATCGGATCCAGATTTCGGATATCGGATATCAGATCCGGATTTCGGATCTCGGATATCGGATCCGGATTTCGGGTCCTTTCGCTGGATGCGTATTAAGACTAATTAGGACTTAAGAGGACTAGGCTATCACTTAATAAGGTTTGGTTTGGTTTGTTTGGTATCAACGTCCTTTACAACTGCTATGGTCATTTCAGGACGACGTTATAGGGGCCGCAAATTTTGCCTCGCAAGGGTTCTTTAACGTGCAGCCGGCAAACGACTACACGGGACCAACGGCTTTACTTCCCTTCCGAAGGAAGTGCGTGACCTCAGGATTTCCCCCTGAAAAATCCTCGTCGTCCTCGGCCGGGATCGAACCCGCATACGCGGGCATCAAAGGCGATCACGCAACCGCTGAGCCACCGAGGCCGATTTATCACTTAATAAAAGCTTTTATATACTGCTTTCAGAAAACGTTTGCATATACACAATTTCCTGTCTAGGATCCGATTTTCGGATCGCGGATCCAAGATCCGGATCTCAGATCTCGCATCCAAGATCCGGATCAGAGATCTCGGATCCAAGTTCCGGATCTCGGAATTCTGACCAACATCCGGTTCTCGGATCTCGGACCTAGGTCCGAAAAAAAGATCCGGACATCCGGATCTTGACATTACTAATCAGGAACCATCTGCACTACAGAAAAAATCTGTAAAGCAGCACAATGGGTCCCGCATCATTTGACATCAGAACAACTTGGGAGTTCGAATGGCCATGTCCCTGCAACACTTGACTCGCAATGAACAGGAAGGAGAGGTCGTTACAGGTGATGAATCTTGGTGCTTTCATTTCAACCCCGAAAGCAATCGCAAAGGGGGAAACAAAAGGAGTGCTTCTTCTCCACGACAACGCGCGTCCTCACACCTCGAAAGCTACGGTAGACCTCATCAAAAAGTTCACCTGGGAAGCAATGCAGCATCCACCTTACAGCCCCGACTTATCCCCATGTGACTTTCACGTGTTTGGGGATCTCAAGAAACATCTGAAAGGGCGCAGGTTTCAGTCGGTCGATGAGGTTAAGGAAGAGGTTCTGGAATGGTTCCACACGCAACCGAAAGATTACACGCCTTCAAGTTACACAGTGGGATATTTAACCTGTGCCTCGAAAACAACTGTCGCATAACCTATATCGCTATGGTGTACACGGTAAAGCGCATGCGCTCTGTGATTCCTACTCTAACAATAGACAAATGCAGTTAAAAAGTGGTCACTACAACATTTGTATTCCATCAGACCTGGCGTTGTCCAAGGTTCCTGCTTCAGCAACATTTTCTAGTTCTCAAGGTGAACTATCGACCAACTTCACTTTGCACAGTTATGTCGACGATAACTTTCTTATTCATGTCACGTACAGCAATTGCTGCTTGCGAAATGTATGATGCAGGATGACTTGTCTCGGTAGTATACCGATAGAAATACGACTCTAAACATGGGCAAAACAGCATTGGAGTCACAACTGACCAGAAACTCACTTTCAATAGTCACATCGCATACTTGATCGATTTTCAAAATTCTTTTTGTATCTGCTACTCCCATTTGTCCTCTACGTAATGCACTATTCACTTTTCGACATAGACCCCATCCCTTTCCACGCATTGTACCAACGCGTGACTAGTCGGGTGAACCCGTCGGAGAGGAATTCCGGGGTTGTCGTCGACGCGAGGATCGAATGGCAGCTTTGGATCCTCTTCTGCAGCACGATAACGTCACACATCAGAGGGGGTTGCAGCGCCTACAGTTCAAACATGAAAAACTGCAGTTCAAAAATGAAAGACTTTGCACCTTGCGACTTTCACCACTTCCCAAAGAGGAAAGAGCACCTTAAGTTGCGTTCTGACGACGAGGTGAAACCTGCCGTTCGGTCTTCGTGTCGACAACAACCCCGGATTTCCTCTCCGACGGGTTCACCCGACTAGTCACGCGTTGGTACAATGCGTGGAAAGGGATGGGGACTATGTCGAAAAGTGAATAGTGCATTACATAGAGGACAAATGGGAGTTACAGCCATGGAGGCATTACTTTTCAGCCCACCCTCGTACATAATAAAATTATATTGTATTGCACATAAATACTGCTTCACTCGTGAAGAATGTGAAGAATGATTTTACACTTTTTCTTTCCTTTCTGGAATTCTTAAAGCTCTAACTTAAAAATAAAAGCTTACTACACTTGAGTTAGCAAAACTCATGGGATAGCAAGCACATTGATTGATGTGCATGGCTCACGAATTCACAGGGGTAACGGATGATGACCCATTAATCAGAAATGGCACGTCGTCGCGAGGGTATGATAGTAGGTGCCCGACGCATGGGATGTTCCATTTCGGCAGTGGTGCACGAATTTGGCTTTCCCCGCTCAACTGTCTCCAGGGTGGATAAAGGCATCTCAGTCCACAACAGGCACCATGAATGATCGTGACTGGCGACACCTGGGACGAATGATTCAGAGAGACAGGAGCGCAACAGTGCAGTACTAGAAACGTCTCTCGGTGGACAATCCGTCGGAATCTGCATGCCCTCGGGTTTGGCAGCCGTCGCCCTACACGGGTGCCAATGCTTACCCAGCGTCGTCGGACACTCCGGCGTGCATTTGCCACCAACCATCTTGGCTGGTCAGATGAGCCACGATATCAACTCTACCAACGCTGATGGGAGGCACCGTGTGTGGCGCAGACCTCACGAAACGGTGGATCCCGCATGCCAACAGGTGGTGGGGCGTCAGTGATGCAATTTCCTGGTTTGGAATGGGCCCTCTGGTTATCCTGGACCAAACGTTGAATGGTCCACGGTATCGTCAACTCATCGGAGACCATCTGCACCCGTTTTTGACATTTCAACACCCTGACGAACCTGTCAGTCTTTCAAGATAACAATGCTCCACCACATCGCTCCAATGTCGTCCGCGAATGGTTCGAGGAGCATGCAGGAGAGGAGAGTTCCAACGACTGAGCTGGCCAGCCCGGAGCCCTGACATGAATCCCATCGAGCATATCTGGGATGCTGTTGAAGTCAGGCTCCGGGCACCGGATCATCAGACGGGCAGCAACTATCTTGGGCTCTGCAGACTATGCTGGTGTCAAGTGCCTCCAGAAGTGTACCAGGGACTTGCAGACTCACTACCACGCCGTATTGCTGCACTCCACAGGGCCAGATATTAAGGAACTATCCCATGAGTTTTGCTCACTTAGTGTATAATAATACCACAGACCGATGGACCAGATTTTGCTGCTTTTTTTTAATTCTTTCCGAAACGAACATCGCAAATTATAAATTTTTTCTTTTTTACTATTTCTACTGTGGCCGTTGGAATCGTTGTTTTCTAAAATTCCAATAATTTGTCATGAACCTTGTTTTCATTGTCTTTTTATTGGAATACGAGTCATCTTTTATCTTCCATAGACAGGTATTTTTCTTATATGAAAGAAGAAACAAACGCTGGCTTGTCATCCATCTCAACAGTCCACAATAATTTACGCCTGCCAGCGGATGTAGAAAAATAGACCTTTCAGGCACGGCGACTGCAGTCAAACTGAAAGTATGTGGTTGTTTTGGCCTTGAAACCAAAAACCATGAGATCGTGGACTCTGAACTGATCATACGTGAGATCACAGTCTCAGCCGCTCACGCATCAACAGTTCCGTCCTGCCTGCAGTCTACGATCTTAAAATGGACTGTATGTGTGTGTTCAATCGCTATAAACAGAGATTACAGGGTCAGACACAGAGATTAATGTGGCAGAGAGTCAATAAGTCCTCGGAAGATGGTTGCAGGTATCTGTGACCATTCGGCGATCAGTGCATCTCGTAATTCCATCACCGTGCATGGTGGAGGGTCCAGCTTGCGGATATGGCGATCGAGATGGTCCCACAAATGTTCAATGGGGTTGAGATCCGGGAAGTTTGGTAGCCAGTCGTGGACAATTTTGGCAGTATGGCAGGGAGCATTCTCCTGTTGAAAGGGGCCATCACCTTGAGAAAACACTATCGACACGAAGGGGTGTACCTGGTCTGCGACGATCGTCAGGTAACAAACAGCATTTAGTGTACCCTCCAGCGGTATCAGAGGACTCAGACCATACTGTGAAATCATCCCCCAAAGAGTCACACCTCCCCCACCAGCCTGTCGTCTGCCAACGATGGTGTCGGGATGCTTATCAGATGCTTCCCGACGAATTCTCCATCGTCCGTCCACTCTGTTCACCAGAAACCGCGACTCGTCAGAGAAAGCAACCCTTTGCCACTCGGCCGTAGTCCAATAACAATAGTCCACAGCGAATCGGAAGCGTTTTAAGCGATGCACAGGCGTCGACATGGGTACTGTTACCGTACGCCTGCTCCGTAGCCCCAACCTCAAGAGGGATCGTTGCTGACACGCCCAGTGGCCCCACTGTTCATTTGCTGTGTCAGTTGCTTAACAGTGGCACGCCGATCGCGTCTAGGATCTAGGCACCCACAGTTATCTCTTCGGTTGCTGGACGAACCAGACAGTTTCGAGCAACCGAAGAGGTAACTGTGAGGCCCCATGGGCCATCGATCCTAAGACCAATCGGCGTGCCACTGTTGCGCAACCGACACAGCAAATGAACAGTGGAGCCACCAGGCGTGTCAGCAGCAAGACAGTGCAACGATGCCTCTTGAGGTTGGAGCTCCGGAGCAGGCGTATGGTAACACCACCCACGTTGACGCCTGTGCATCGTCGAAAACGCCTCCAATTCGCAATGGACTATCGCCACTGGACCTCGGGTATGGCCAGAGGGTAAACTGAATGCTGCTCGTTACCTGACGATCGTCGCAGACCAGGTACACTCCTTCGTGTCGACAGTGTTTCCTCTGTGTGATGTCATCTTCTAACAGGACAATGCTCCCTGCCATACAGCCAAACTTGTCCACGACTGGTTCGAGGAGCATGAGGATGAATTCAAGCTACTCCCACGGCAAGCTACCAAACTCCCCGGACCTCAACCCCATTGAGCATTAGTGGGACCATCTCGATCGCCATGACCGCAAGCACGGTGATGGAATTACGGGATGCACTGATCGCCGAATGGTGGATATTCCGGATACTAGCAGGTCATCATACTGAACTCCCGCTACGTCGTGTCAGTGTGCTAATCATTGTAAGAAATAGTTCAGCTTCAATTTTGTTCTTAGTCTGATTCATTTATTCTTGCGTTGGAAATGCTCATGTGAGCATACATTTCTGTTTTCGCAACAATGCATCTTCATTTAGCAATTAGAAAAGACAATTAAAAACAAAAAGAGTCAAGTCACTTGAATTCAAGTTTGTGATCGATGCAATCGACTTCTCAATCATTGTTAGAAGGCAGCGCAGAACTAAGCGTTACGCCATCACGTGACGCATTCCTCAACACGTGAAGAGCTTTAGTGGTGTTATACTCGACGGAATCGGAGCAGTAGCAAAAGGGCTTGAGGGTACCATCCTCGATGCAGTCGCCCTGGTGCCCGTACCAGTCAATGCGCTCCACTTCCTCCTGGAGGACGACGAATGCTCTCTCCTCGCTCGCATACAGCACCGTGCCTTCGAATTTACCCCCTCCCGGAGACACCTTCACGATCACCTCATACAAGAGCGACTTGCGATCCTCACTTCCGCTCCGAATCGTCGCGTACATCACTTTCCTCAAGCGCAAGCGACTACAAACGCTGCTGTACTCGACGGTAAAGTTGTTGATACCTTCCACCAGCTTCTGGCCGACAAGCTGCGCCCGCTCGCTCTTCAATACCAGCGCGTGCCTTTCCGAGCAGGGGCAGAACTTCTTAGGAATCAGGGCATCCTCGCACGTCCTGTTAGACGACACCTTGCGCGTGAAGAGCCCTACGTGCGATCCGTTGCTCTCGAACACTTCCTGTTTCGAATCGCCCTCCGCCAGGCGAAGAATGTCGCCGAGCGTCTCGTGGATGTCGAATACCGTCACGAGCCGGTGAGCGTTCGTCTTCAAGTTGGATGCGTACGCCGGGTACTTGGAGGCGAACCACCTCGGGAACAGGATGAACAGAAACGGCATCTTGGCCTCCTCGCGTCCAACCAGCGTCGTGCGCGACTTCCCGTGGCCGAAGCCGTGGTCGGCCATGAAGAAGACGATGCTCCGATTCAAGTGATTGTCGGCTTCGAGATGCTTGAAGAAGTCGCGGACCAGGTCGTCGTATAAGTGGAGCGTGAGGAGAGAGCCGTGGCTCAGAGAGGCGAGGAACGTCCACGTAAAGACGGGCTCGCCAGCAAACACCGTCAAGAAGTCGCGCGTCCACTTTAACATCATGCGCGCTTCGGAGCGGCCTCGGCTGCACGGCTTCGGCACCAACTTGATATTTTCGTAGTACACACCCAACGTGTGAAAGTAATAGTCCGTCGGTTGCGTAGCAAAGCCTTGCACGGGGCAATTGAAGGTGGCGTAGCGGGTCATGTCTTCACTGAAGATAACCCTGTAGCCCCGCTCGGCAAAGTCCTTCCACTTGAACGGCAAAGCGTCCACCTGGGATTTAGTCGTCAGGTTGAGCGTCTTGGTCCAATGCTTCCAAAACTTCCCCGTCATCATGGGTATCATGTTAGGGAACGTGTTCTTGGCGACTTTTGTGAAGCCATGCATCTCGACCATGTTGACGTGACGCCTCAAGTAGCCGTTAGTCTTCTTCATATGCCTCAAGTAGTGGCCCCTCGACACGGAGTCTATGATCAGAAACATGACGCTCAACTTGTCATGAACGCCCGGCGTCTCGGCTTCCTTCCACTTCAAGCAACGCTCCTCCACGTGCTTCTTGCGCTGAATAAAGGGGACAACGTTGTCGAACACCAGCTGACCTCCTTTCCTACAGTGGACTCTCACGAACTCGTCCGTCACCGGCGTATCCTCGTCCTCCTTCAATATCGTCACGTTTGCAAGGACCTTGGAGGTGTAGTCGTCGACGCGTAACACGGCGCTGTAGCCACACGTCACGTTCTCTCCATACGCCCACAACGCCTCCGAGTCAAGATGCAGGCTCGGCATCAGCGGATCGTCTCCCGCAACGACAGGAGGTTTCAGGTCCTCTTCACTGCACCACGTGTCCTTCGTTCTCTCGTAAAAGCCGCTGTTGCGGTCCGCCTCGACCTGCACGATGCGGCAACCCTTCGTGTTGACAAGCAGTGTTGGCCGCCGTGAACGTGGCCTCCTAACTTCATAAGATTCGGCGTCATGACTCCAGAAGACAAAGTGCAGCGTCGTTACGACCGACACCACGATCACCAACACGAACACGAGCACGTTCGTCACCGGCCCCTTGTTCACGCAGCCTAAAAAGGAAGATAAAGCTCTAAGAAACATATTTACTGATAGGTCGTGCATAAATTACGTAACGCAAAATAGGCTCGTTTTCAACTCCCCTTCCCCCCCCCCCCCTCCTAAATGGCCCTGCGAATTGTTGAAAAGTCATCGATCATATTGAAAAAGGCATCTATCAGAGAGAAAGCTCAATGCATTCTGCATTTGGACATGCCGCAGTGCTATGTACACTGAGTTAGCAAAACTCATGGGATAGCAAGCACATTGATTGATGGGCATGGCTCACGAATTCACAGGGGTAACGGATTCTGGGAATGGACCATTAGACCTTGTGGGAAGAGCTTGGATAAGTGATTAATCAGAAATGGCACGTCGTCGCGAGTATGATAGTAGGTGCCCGACGCATGGGATGTTCCATTTCGGCAGTGGTGCACGAATTTGGCTTTCCCCGCTCAACTGTCTCCAGGGTGTATGAAGGCATCACAGTCCACAACAGGCACCATACTGGCCGCACTAGAAACGTCTCTCGGTGGACAATCCGTCAGAATCTGCATGCCCTCGGGTTTGGCAGCCGCCGCCCTACACGGGTGCCAATGCTTACCCAGCGTGCATTTGCCACCAACCATCTTGGCTGGACTCTGCAACAGTGGCGTAACGTCACATGCTCAGATGAGTCACGATATCAACTGTACCACGCTGATGGGAGGCACCGCGTGTGGCGCAGACCTCACGAAACGATGGATCCCGCATGCCAACAGGTGGTGGGGCGTCAGTGATGGTCTGGGGTGCATTTTCCTGGTTTGGAATGGGCCCTCTGGTTATCCTGGACTAAACGTTGAATGGTCCACGGTATCGTCAACTCATCGGAGACCATCTGCACCCGTTTTAGACATTTCAACACCCTGACGACGTAGCAGTCTTTCAAGATGACAATGCTCCACCACATCACTCCAATGTCGTCCGCGAATGGTTCGAGGAGCATGCAGGAGAGGTCCAACGACTGAGCTGGCCAGCCCGGAGCCCTGACACGAATCCCATCGAGCATATCTGGGATGCTGTTGAACTCAGGCTCCGGGCAGCAACTATCTTGGGCTCTGCAGACTATCTGGTGTCAACTGCCTCCAGAAGTGTACCAGGGACTTGCAGACTCACTACCACGCCGTATTGCTGCACTCCACAGGGCCAGATATTAAGGAACTATCCCATGAGTTTTGCTAACTCAGTGTACACTATCCTATCAAAAGTCATGGGACAACCCTGATATGCATGAAAATGGGAGATTCCTTTGCAATTTCACTGTTGGCATTCTTCCCAGCACTACACAACAGAGAGTATGCTTGTGTCAATGCTGTAAGAATGTCTTCAAGAATGTAAAGTGGTCACTGCAAACCGTCACACATGACAAGATCGTTCATCGAGTCGACGGGAACAACTGTGAGCACCCTGACTGTTCGCAGGGAATGGGTTTTTATGGTAGAGCGGCAGCTCACAGACCTCACATCAGCAGCACCAGCAACGCAGCGAGGAGATTGCAATGGTGCAAAGAGCGACGACATTGGACTCAATGGCGAATGGTTGAATGGAGTGATGAGTCCCATTGCTAACACCATCTGGCAATCGGATGGACGGGTTTGGGTATGGCGAACGTTATCTGCCAAGCTGTGTTGTTCGTGATCGAACCGTGATCGAACTGTCCAAGAGACTAAAATATGAGTGTTTCTATTATTATAATGATGGTGTCCCATGACTTTTGATAGGGTGGTGTAGTTCCTCGATTAGTAATTATCAACAAGAAAAACTTTCTCAGATGAAGATCACAGGACTGGAAAATGCAGCATTAATGGTTTGACCTGCAGCAACAAATTCCTTGCGGATGACGCCGTTGTTGCCGAAGAAGGCGATCAACAGTGTTTTCACCTTGGAACTTGATGCTTACACGTTGCTCCATTGCGCTGTGACACTTCCTCTCACACTGACTACGTTCAACTGGTCGCAGTCTGTTTACACTGCCAGTCACGTGCATTGCATGCTGTGTATCGATTCTCCCCAAGTCTCTGAAGAACCATGCGCAAGCACATGCCCCAAATTACCGTCCAGATATGACACCATTCACCGAACGTTTTAGACACACCTCGTATTTCTAAAGAAAAGAGTTTATTGGATAGGCATTAAACATTTCGGAACCACATTCCGCCGTTGACGTAACTTCCTCTTCACGTGGAACTCAGAGCGGAGAAAAACAGGGCCAAAAAAAAAAATGTTCAAACACTGCGACGGCTGCAATTGTTCGGGGGTGGTTTGAGGAACACGACCAAGAGTTCCAAGTATTACCCTGGCTTCCTAATTCCCCAGACCTCAACCCAATCGATAACCTTTGGTATCACCTCGATCATCATGTGCGTGCTATGGAACAACCACCGCTCACCCTTCAGCAGCTATCGGATGCTTTACAGTTTGCATGGATCTACTGACTCACTCCCACGCCGTCTAGCTGCTGTCCGTGCCACTAAAGGCGGTTATACGGGATATTAGCTCGCGGCCATGATAATGTAACTCGACTCTGTATTAAGGAGCTCCCATGAGATAAAAATACGAAAGTCCGCTAGTTGCGCATACCTGTAATAACAACCCTGTCATATTAATGAATGATGACCAGCACACGCATGGTTCGCCCCAACAACGATTACACATTGCAAAATTTGCATAAGAGGCTGACAAAGCTTTAAAGCTGGTGCATCAAATGGCAGGTGCACGAGGCTCAAGATGGGTAAACGTCCGGATTTAACGGACATCCAAAACGGAATGATAATAGGCTATCGCAGCAAGGGTGGCACCATCTCCGAAACGGTCCGCTGTATTGAAGGTGTACAAAGAGCGGACAGCGGGGACAGAAATAGCGTCCCAACGCCATCATTGTAAAGGGTCACGAGCCATCGACCGACGGGGTGAGCAGCGCCTACGACGACTCGTAAAAGGTGACAGGCGAGCCGCAATCCGTCAACTGACCACCAGATTCAACAACGGTGCCAACAGACGTGTATCCGACATTACCGTTGAACGCACCCTGCTACGGATGGTTGCTGCACCCATGTTGACCAGGGGCCATCGTCAACGACGCCTAGACTTTGCACTTGAGCACCGCCATTGGACCACAGACGAGTGGGCTAAGGTCGCCTTCTCCGACGAGTCAAGGTTTTTGCTCCATAAGATTGACGGGCGACGGCGAGTGCGACGTGAACGCCATGAAAAGAGACTGCAGGAGGCTATTGTGGGCCGGAGATAGTGCGCATCTGTTGGCAGCAGTTAGGTCCACTGATTCGTCAATCGTAGCAGACCAGGTGCACCCGTACATGCTAACGATGTTCCCCCAATGTGATGGTGTGTTCCAGCATGACAATGCACGTCTCCTTCTAGATTGGTTCGAGGAACACTCTACTGACTTTCGAGTGCTCCCTTGGCCCGCTAATTCGCCAGACATCAATCCAATCGAACATCTGTGGGAGCACCTTGATCGCCATGTACGGCAGCCGGACCCGCCACCTATGACTCTCGAAGCTCTGTGGACAGCGCTTCAAGCGGAATGGACTGCCATACCATCGGACACTTCTTGCGTCCATGCCACGACGCCTAGCATCAGTTATAGCGGCGAAGGGTGGCTACTCCCATTACTAAGCGCGTGCTCATAATTCAGTGATAGAACAAGGTATGTCTCTGAATAGAAGCCGCGGCGTTTATTAAATTCGGCGTAAATTTTATGTGAATTGCTTAATCTTAACTTACGAGGTCTGTTCAAAAAATAACCGAACTTTTCATTGACGCATCGCAGCGACGAGAGGGCAGCACTGCAATTGTCATATCACAGATTACCGAGTAGACAGATACGACATTAGAGGATATGAGCGGTTGCGCCTGGTATGCCAGCGATCCTGGTGAAAAGGAGGGGAACTATGTTTCGTTATAATGGAAATGCCATGTTAAGTACGTTTCGTCTGCTTTCCCGATTTTTGTTTTGTTTTTTTTTGGGGGGGGGGTTGTCAAAATTTTTACATTTTTCGCTTGCACATCTCTCAATAGTTTTAAATAAAATGTTTTGTTTTTTTAAATATTACATATTTTCTCTATATTTTATCAATGAAATATGAATGAAATGTGAAAGAAATATTAAGTCAAGATTGAATAAAATACATGGCAAAGGTTTAAAATACATTCTACTTATCAATTTTTTTTACTATCATTTCGTTTTTTCCGATTACTTTCGAAACTCAAATACACTGTTTTTCCATTGCAGAGTACGCATTGTCAAGTAGTTCTCCTCTTTTTCACTTGAGGGCGCGACCGTTCATCCATTGTTAAAAAGGGCTTATGTCGCATCTGTCTACTCGGTAATCTGTGATATCTGTCATATTCTTCCGCTTAAAGAACTAGTTACAAGTTTTTTTACATCTTGTTTAGTTTCAGAGTTACTGCCATTTGACAGTTACGATCTTTGCAATGTCCGATTTACAAGAGCAACGATGCAAGGTGATATTTTGCGTGAAACTGGAGAAAACATTCAAGGGAATGCAAAACGACTCGTGGTTCCTTCATCATGAGAACGCGGCTGCCCACTCAATCTTGTTAATTCGCCAGTTTTGTGCCAAAATCAGTGTGAAAGGACGCCGTTTCGACAACCATTGATGACACTGGGATTGAAGGATATTCTAAAAGAAGCATTCCAAGACTGCGGGAACACCGCTGAAACAAAAGTGTGAATAGAGGAGGGGAGTACTTTGAAAGAAACGAAGACCAATAAGCTGTACATTACGAGGGGCGATTGATAAATAAGGTCTCCATGACTGTAACTTTTTGTATCTTATACTCCCATTTGTCCTCTATGTAATGCACTATTCACTTTTCGACATAGTCCCCATTCCTTTCCAAGCATTGCGCCAACGCGTGACTAGTTGGGTGAGCCCATCGGAGAGGAATTCCGGAGTTGTTGTCGACAACACCAGGATTGAATGGCAGCGTTTACCTCGCCGTCAGAACCAACTCATGTCCCTTTAGGGGCTTTCTTCTTTGGGAAGCGGTGAAAGTGGCAAGGTGCAAAGTCTTTTATCTTTGAACTGTAGGCGCTGCAACGCCTCTGGTGTGTGGTGACTCGTGTGCGGGCGGACGTTATCGTACTCCAGAAGAGGGTCCAAAGCTGCCATTCAATCCTCGTGTCGACAACGACTCCGGAATTCCTCTCCGACGGGTTCACCCAACTAGTCACGCGTCTGCGCAATGCGTGGAAATGGATGGGGACTATGTCGAAAAGTGAATGGTGCATTACATAGAGGACAAATGTGAGTATAAGACCTTATTTATCAATCGCCCCTCGTAAATAAATATTACAGAAGCCACTGACTGGTGGTTTACAAATTTGCAACTGGAGGTAATAGAATTATGATCGAGAAGCGGACCTATTAGAGAACTTCTGTTTGAGTTTTCGGTGAAATCAATTATGAAGTCAATGATAGTGTCTTTAATCAGCATAGGCCGACTTCTTGTCCTTATTCCACCAACATCTTCTACACTATATGATCAAAAATATCCGGACACCCCTCACAGATCATCGA
>JAHWFO010061805.1:14914-26246 GCA_023313115.1 Rhysida immarginata | reverse complement strand
ATTATGAGCCTTTAAAAATTTTTTTTTCGGTAAATCAAGTCCCGGTATATCACCTAGAATGGATTTTTTCAGTGAAGAGGTAAATTTCTGTCTTTCGGATTTTTCTTAGAATGGATAGTCCCTTCGCTCTATATTGTAGTGATTGAGTTATTATTTAACCAATTTAGAGGTTTAATTTAGCTTTTTGAGGTTGTTCTGTTTACCTAAAAGCGTAGTTAACCAGGGCAACGCCGGGTCCTTTGCTAGTTATATATATAGAAAGATTCATTTCCAACTCCCTAGGGCAATTCTATATACCAAATTTCATTAAAATCCAAGAGGTCAAGTGCCAACGCCTGCCTGAACTGACGCGGAATGACCCATAGACATCTGTCTAGCAGGCAAATTTCTTTGCTTATCTACACTAACGGCGAAAAAATGGAATATCCCCGGTCGAGTCGCACCGTTCGTTTGGTCCGTGCATTGCAAATTACTCACGGGCAAACTCGTGTCTTCTCTTCTTCTGAAGACTTTTATTTCTTGTAGCGGTAACCAGCCGCATTCCTTGTGGCCGAGAATCTTCGTTGCCTCCGCTAATGCGTAAAAAATGTCTTTCTGTGCTCACTGGTTAAGCGAGAAAACCTCTTTGCTCCCCTTTTCACTTCTGTTGCGCCCCTCCAAATAGTACCCAAATAGGAACTGTGTCATGCCCCCCCCCCCCAACATTGCGGGGGTTGCGGGGGTTATGGCTACGCCACTGCGATCGTTGGCTATGGCATTGCTCCTGCTCCAAAATTTCCATGTCTAGGAAACGCGTGACAGTTATGAAGTCTTTTTATTCCTGCAGGTTTCTTCATCCTCGTCTTCGGTTTTCTTTTTTTTTTAGAAATTAAATAGCTCCGTTCTCTGTGGCTCATTGCACGTAAAATTTTGCGCGTAGTTATCCTTTTTTAATGCTCTTTCAAATTGAATAGGTACGATTCTAAACGTTCCTTTGTGAACTGAAGGTCAGCAAAAACCAGCTAGACGGCGTGCATCTACAGAAGGACTTATCGGGCGATTCATTGTCATTAGAAATAAAGAGTCTCTCAAATAGTTGCCAACTGATTCCTTTGGAAGGCAACACGGTTGTAAAATTTTACAATGTCCATTGTTACCAATCAGGTAGATCCAAACAAAATATTTCGCTACTCTAAATGTATAATGAAAAAAATAACGCTTATCCGCTACTCAAATTTACATTTGCCTTTGATGGCTATACAGTGGTATCGCCATTGGCACGCACTACAAGAGTTAAGAAATATTATTTCCAGAAAATAAAATTAAATGTAAATGATTGGTGGAAAAGGGTGAGATATAAGGGACATCATAAGGTGATGAAGGCGATACCACTGTACAGCCATCAAAGGCAAAATGTGAATTTGAGAAACTGAATCGCTGAGATTTGACTTTACATTTGAAATAGGAATTTTTCGATGTATGTATAATGATCATGACGTCATCGCATATTTTTGTGGATATTTTTTTTCAATAAGATGGTTGGGATAGTTTAACGTCCTTTTCTTGTATGAAGCCATGCGTTCTTTATACAATTTAGAGTCAACATAAGGAATCTAATACAAAATGCAATGATAAATTATCCACTTTCATTTGAAAAAATAGAATAAAATATTCAGCTGAATCCAGAGCCTTGTAATACAACGAATCCTGATGTATGAATACATAACGCTTTTTTTGATTATTCGCAATTCTCGATTTTCTATCTTCGAATAAGGATTACTTACTTGGAGTGCTTCGTCACATACTGCTATCATATAACAATAAATGTAAAAGGGATACTGAATCGTAAGCCTTTGCAATGAAAAAAAAAAAAACTGCTCGCAAAAAATGCACCACCTAGAAGGAATGGGTCGATTAAGTTGAAATTATGCACACATTGGTGAAATACAAGAAATGAGTGAAATTGCAAGACAATACGTCCAGAAAAACGTTACACATGGTGGCTCCCATGCCCCCTCCTGGAGAAGAGTTGTTCAGACAAGATTTGCATAAATTCGTCAGTTTGCCATCTGCATGTACTGGAACAGTTCACTGCTTGTGTGGTGACAATTGGAATGCCTCGCACACGCCGCCGTGCTCCTATTTAACAACTCACGATGCGATCAGTTACAACTCGCGATCACCCTTAATGTTTGTGGATGGAACGTTGAACAGCATTCAGTACGTCAAGCAGATGGTAGAACCTGTTCTTCTGTCCTTATTGCAACAGGAGGGTAATATCTTTTTCTTGCAAGATAACGCCCATCCACAGACTGCCCGTGTTAGCTGGCAGACCTCACAGCATGTGGCACTTCTTCCATGGCCAGCACGAAATCTAGACTTGTCATTAATGTGGGTATGTGTGTGACATGATGAGACGTAACGTTCATCGTCGATGACACCAGCTGCAACAATCCCACAATTACGCCAGCATGTTCAGGGGGCTTGGAACAACCTACCCCAAGACATGTGCATTTTTATGACCGTATGCATGCAAAAGAGTCAAGGCCTGTATTCAAGTTCGCGGGGGTTATACGATCTATTTATGTGGTCTATTGGGGCATGGGGAGCCACCTGGTACAACGTTCTTCTGGACGTATTGCAATTTGAATCTTTTATTATATGCCACCAATGCTACCCCATGTGTGCAAAATTTCAAATAAATCGGCCCATTCCTTCTAGGTGATGCATTTTTTTCCCAGCAGTGTACATTTATCATCAACAGTCTCAATCATTCGTAATATACGTATAAGGAAAATATTTCGGCACCCTTACGCTTATTGTTGAGGCGACAGGGCGATCATTTCTACAGGGTGAATATAAAAGTCTGAACCCCCCTTTTATTTTTTGAACCGAAGCAGATATGCCAATTTTGATGAATCCAATGAATAGGAAGTTGTGGGTGGCCTATCCCATGGTGCACTTTTCATCATCCCAAATATGCAAATTACGACCCATTCAAAATTTATCTCAAACACCGTAAGGGATAGAGAAAAAACCCAATTGCAAACTTGTTCAGCATAAAACGATCAACAAAACAAAAAAAATCACCCAAATCGGACCAACCAATCACCCACAATCACGTGGTGAACTGTTTGTAGTTTAGTCATACTGCACAAACAAGTTACTTCAAACAGTTTAAAAAAAAAGTTAATCAACAAAATGCTCGATGTGACGACCGTGGGCACCATAACACAATTGGGCACGGAACCTAACTGACGCCAAAACATCGGCAAGCATAGCTGGTGTCACTCCTCGGTACGCTTCCTGGATTCGTTGAACCAGATACTCCAGTGAGGCAGGCTGCGTAGCATTAACCTTGTCCTTCAGGTATCCCCACAAGAAAAAGTCAAGTGGTATAAAATCAGGGGAGCGGGGTGGCCAACGAACTGGTCCTCCTCGGCCAATCCATTGTTGTCCAAACAGTGTAGCTTGCCATCCTGGAATTGTTCTGTCTTCTGTGTGCTGAAACATGCCTTTCATTTGCTTTTCCGCAATAAAGTGAAATGTGAGTATGATAATTTATGTTAATTTTTTGATTTGCATGCTTTACATGGTGGAAATATCAACATTCAGTTTTTCTTGTGCAGTGTAAGCTACAAACAGTTCACCACGTGATTGTGGGTGATTGCTTGGTCCGATTTCGATGAATTTTTTTTTATTTTGTTTGTGTTTCTATGCCGAACAAATTTGCAATTGGGTTTTTTTCTCTATCCCTTACGGTTTTTGAGATAAATTTTGAATGTGTCCTAATTTGCATATTTGGGATGATGAAAACTGCACCATGTGATAGGCCACTCACAACTTCCTATTCATTAGATTCATCAAAATTGACATATCTGCTTCTGTTCAAAAAGTAAAAATGGGGGTTCAGACTTTTGCATTCACCCTGTATAACCCATATGAGAATCTTTCATTTAATAAGTGTTTTGTGTGGCGACTTTCGATTTTTCAGGATAAACAAATTTTACGATAATTTTATTAGATAATAAAATAATCGATCATATATTGGTTGAGATATTTCAGGATTCGGCCAGTAATCAATTCTCCACGATGATTTCAATTCGTATAAGGAAGGTTGTAATTTTTTGCATGTTATGCTTAATCTCAACTATAAGACTAAAGTAAATTTAGTGGTGATATATAAGCCACCTATGGCAATGGTTGAAACTGTAATTGATTGGTTTTTGCAAAATATATCATGTTCGGAATAATTGATAATTTGTGGGGATTTTAATGTTGATTTTAGAAGACGGGAATGAGCTCATTAATGTGTGTGAGGAGATGGGCTGTACTCCGAGAGTGTCAGTATCCACACGTATAACTAAAAAGTCAGGCTAGTATCTTAGATCACTTTTTTGTGTCAAATGATATGTCTTTCAAAATTGAAAAAGTTTTAACGGTAGTTAAATTAGATCATACAATTCTTTTATGTAAAATTAAAAATATATTGTAATGGTGAAAGTCTTAACTTACCAAAGATAAAATCTAAAGGGTTTGTTTTTAATGATATTGATTGGGAATTAGTGTATAAAGCGTTAGATATTTTTTTCTCTTTTAATATTTTGAAAAATGGTGGAAATGATAGGGGTGTAGAGAGTCATTTGAATTTTTTTTTACATCTTGAAAAGATGTGGTCTTAAAATAAGATCAGGTCAGTATAATTGCTGTGGTAGAAAAAGATGGTGGTCAAGTGTGTTTCCTATGGCGAAATGCAAAGGAAGCAAACAAGTGATAGTATAAAAATTATAAGGAGATGAATAAGAATTACAAAAAATTGTTCAAGCAAAAGAAAGGGAGTTTTTTAGAGAGTAATGGGAAATTTTTGTGGAATTACATTAATCCGGCAATGAAAGTTCAATGTAAAGAAGTTTAAAGATTCCTTTTTGGTACATGCTTTTCCTCCCAATACGTTACAGAAATTTGAGCTGTTTTTTTTTTTAAATGTTTCATGTTGTGCTCAACCTGTAAGTGTCACCACTAAAAGCTAGCAGAGTATTAAAACTTTCGTGTACAAGAGGATAAGGCGTGAGACACACAATTGAAAGAAAAACAATCAATTTTAATCGTTGAAAAAAGGAGTTATGCCCAACGGATGTCGAGCATAACTTAATAGATAACTTTACAAGTTTGTTGAATATAGCCACCGGCTTATTCGATACTATAAAACTGATTACAATAGTCTATTATTAATTTTGCCCAGTTTAAACAAAAGTTCTTCGTTGACTGAAGAATCTACTTCATATACTTCCGGATTAGGTGCTAATGTGGATCCCGATCCGAGGAGGCTTCAAATCGTTGAATCCGAATTTAAACTTCTTCCTTAATGCCCTAATCCAAGGATGGTTCCGTTTCTTGAGCCTCGACGTAAAGCACGGCTGGGCTGGGCTAGGCTGAGGCTGAACGATCAGTTTTCCTGTTTCGGGTGCGTTAGTGAGGATAGTACAGTATGCCGCCTTTTCCCAAAGGCTATCGTGGAAGGTTGCTAGTAGAAGGAAAAATTAATAAACATAGCATTAATTATCTAGCAATTTATCCTAATAAAGTCACAGAATCCATACTCATTCACACAATAAAAATAGTAACGTAAGAGTCTGAAAATTCACTACCAAAAGCATTTACGCGGCCTACCAAGCGCGGTAGCACGACTAGGGCCCTGTCAATACTACGAGACGCTAAAGGCACGCATATCTTGCTAAAAGGCTCCTTCTTCTCGGGAGAGACTGAAGATTGCAATTGCCGCTGGTTTGTATTCGCCTTGATATCCCCGCAAACGTCTACTAATCCACTCTCAGCTGGGCTAGTGGTCCCCAGTCGAATGGCGTCGTTTCTGATGTCTGTCAAGGCGAAATTATCCAATTTGACTCTTGATATATTCTCCAATTGCTTAGCTCCTGATTCAGCTTTCTCCGTTTCTTGGACGCCCGCTTCACTGGATGTCGAGTCTGATTTCCAGTCGCTTTTGTCCGAGGAATTTATCTCCGCGAGGATTCCAGATAAAATTGGAACTCGGGGTCTAGAGTCTTTACTACTACACCGTTCGGGGATGAATTTAAGTCTTTCTCGCTCACTGCGAGAAAACACACGTGTGTGAAAGTCAACTCGGTCTCGGACTCCCGACTTTACATGAATGGTCCCGCACGTTGCCGCCGAAGAGCACTTATATCTAATCTTACCGGCTTGGCCAGCTTTTCTTCTCCTTTCTGGAAATCTCCTTAATTTCCAGTCACTGTTCCATTCCTCCTTTCCACTCTTCGTTCCGTGTTTGGTCCTTTCTTTCGACGTATCACCACCATCCGCTTTCACATCGGGTTTCCTCTCCTTCACCATCCAAGAGCCGTTCCATCCTCTCGCGTTCGAGTCTTTTTCCTTCCCCTCTTTCCTTTCCAAATTCCTCTCGACGAAAACTCCTCTTTTCTTTTTCACCAATGAGGGAGCGACCCAATCTCTCTTCTTCCGACCTATCCTATTTCCTTTCCAAGGGGTCGGCTTTTTCTTCACCTTCTCTCTCTCTATTTCTTCTGTCTCCTTCCCATTGGGTCGTTGTTCTGACGTAATTAAATTCGGAGAATTCCCTTTTATCTTCATTGTCACCTCGTTCACATCCTCCAATCTCTGCCGAAACCGAGGTGACAGTAAGTATTCTTTATTTGATTTTATTATGATTCTAAAGAATCGTAAATTGGGATCATCTCACCCTTTTGATTTTATTGATAAGAACATTATAAGAAATTTGGTTTTGTTTTATTATTTCCTGTTTTGTAATTTGGTAAATGAACTAATATTAACGGGCGTTTATCCAGTTTTTGGAATGCCTGTATGTTAAAACATATTCAAAAAGAAAGAAATAAGAAAAGGGTGTCTAAACCTATTAAAAAATTCAAGAAATAATCTCAATAGGGAAAGGCAAAAGGGAAATTGCTCTTCAATAATATCCAATTTGCTGCTACCCTATCGTAACAATGGATCTCCGATTTCTACTGCATTATCTTGGTATTATGAATAATTTAAATGTTCTTTATATTGAAGAATTCAAATCTACAACATCATTTTAAATCCTCAACGTCTCCTTGATTTTTATGAATGACCATTGTTAACTTCCATCTATATTTTAAAACTATCACTGTTATAACCTCCATTTGTAATATTTGATCATGGGACCAAGATCTTGTGGTACATGCAAAAAAATACGTTAAATTATCTGAAAAGGCTGTACTCTGCTGTGGCCCTTGCCAAAGATGGTTTCACATTAAACGTAGCAACGCACCCGACGCGGATCTTGACAGTAATGATTCTAATAGTAACAATTATAAGTGTGATATCTGCCTCTTATCTAAGAAAAATATCTATCCCTCCACATCCCAAAATCTCATTTCAAAAATATCAAGTGACCCTTCTGTCTCTAAGAGTAGCACATTATCAAAACCCGACTATAATAAGGTGGAAAACGCCATATGTATAAAGACATCAATTGGATTATGGCCAAATTATCTGCTATTTTGAACAAACTGGATGAGCTCGATAATGTCAAATCTCAGATTAATGACCTAAGCAAAGCTTTTGAATTCTTCACTGCAGAATTTAATTCTATGAAAGAAGAATTATTAAGCCTCAAGTCCGAAATTAACATACAAGCAAAATTATACAATCTCTGACATTTAATTCAGTGAATGAGTTCACACAACAAAATACAAAACAGATAGAGCCACGTTTACTTTATTGTTTTTCGAAATAATCACCCTGGAGAGCAATACACTTCCAGCTTTATTGGGATCGGGTGTATAAGTCCTGGAAGCTCCTTAGGGATGGCTTTAAGTTCACGTGTCACATTTGCTTGAATGTCTGGAATGTCCGCAAATCTGTGTCCCTTTAAGGCCCGTTTCAGGCGTGGGAACAAGAAAACGTCTGCCGGTGCCAAGTCTGGTGAATAAGGTGGATGAGCTATGGATACGACCCCTTTGTTGGCCAGAAACTGTTGCACGATTACGACAGTGTTCCTTTTTGATCCATTATCCACAGTTATGTGCGCACGCTACACCTTCAACTGAAGATACGAGCATCTGCTAAACCACTGCACGCACAAACGTGACCTGTCTGAACTTGCTTAAACAATGACTGGGCTTGTATTCACATGCATTGTTACTCGCGTAAAGCTCGCACAGTTTAGGGTGTGACGTCATTCACTGAACTTAATTGTCAGAGGTTGTAATTTGCTGAAAATGGAAAACGACAGGCTTAAGAATGAGATGGACAGTGTCAAGATGAAGTTGATTGAAACAGAACAATATTCTTATAGTTCTAACATCATTATTGATGAAATCCCAGAGAATCAACAAGAGAATTTGGAAGAGGTTGTATTAAAAATAACTACAGCCCTTAAAGTTGACTGCACAAAGTATGATATAACCAAAAAAAAACAACTTACTTTATAATCAACAACCAATATGTCGGGTTCGTTAATTTAAATAAATTAAAAGAAGACTCGAGAGTGAATTACTTCAATTGAAATAAATAGGCAAGGTATTGAAATCAAACAAAATAATCTTTATTTCCAGAAAAATAACCAGCTTTGAGAATGGTGGTAAAATGTAAATGACCTTAACTTCTAAAGATAAATTCAAAAAAAAAGGCCAACACAATATGCTAATGAAATGCAGCTGCTTAATCAAGTTAAATTAACGACTTATTCTACTCGTATCTTAACCAAGATATAAATCTCTATATTCTTTTATTTAAATGAAAACTTGTGCTCAAGTGACAACTGTAAAAGGGGTCTCACCCAATCTTAATTCTAATTCCCAATTATTTCTGAAGTTCAAAAAGACAAGTTTAAATAAATTCTATCACTTACAAATTGCGCTCGCCAAGCCGAAGATTTATATCCTTATAGGTATCACAACACAAAGATTACTTTTTTTTATAAATACTACATCCAAGGGCACTAAAAACACTACATTGAAATTTCTCACACAGAAGAACACACACATAATTTCCATCTTGAAGACTGCTCGCTGTTCTTTGAGAGAGGAATCGGGATCAATCACTTTATGAGTCTGTTACTTCTCAAAATGTCTAAAGCAAGTTCGACGGATACCTGCACTCAATCTCTTGAAGCTGATGCATGGCCTGAAGAATCTCGTCGCCTTGTAAATCTGTGTTAATTCACTCAGAAATCGCCCATCTTTTCCAAACTGTAGAATTTCAATTTCACATTATAAATTGATCACTTCACTTTTATTATAGTCTCAAAATAGAGGTATTGCATAATATCACAACTCAATTAGGATCCACTTTGCACTTTCAATACTCAGTTGATGATTCAAACATATTATTCTCTTAATTCTATTTCACCACTACACTAGGGGAGCCTTGTATAACATCTCTTAAACTTGAAATCATTTATCACATTATTTTATCATCTAGTCAATATTCACATGATTTACCAAATATCTTTCTTACTTAATGGTTGTGGGGTTCTCATAGTGTCTCTACTACATTAAGATCCATTTTACATCTCAGTGGAGGCTTAAACACAAGAAGAAAAAACGCCAAAACGCAAAATAATGAATCTGACAAAAGTTAGGCAGATTTAAATTGGTGCCTGCATTCTGCGAGATTTGGAATTTACAGTTTACGTATGAATGATTGGTCCGGTATGGGTTCACAGGTCACACCCTTCACACAGCCATATCCAAGTAAACTTTGTTGAATAAAATGCGAGGAGAAGGATTATCCTATGATGATTTGACTTTCAGTAGAATGAGAATTTCAATCACCAAGAAGTCCGAGTAAGGAGGTCCCCTCCCCAACATTTATCCACCAACCCTGTGAATTTTCTGCTATCCAGTCGGAGCTCCCTGCTCCACCAGCATCACATGAATCCCAAGATAGCTATCTCACACTCCCTCCACTTCATCTTCTCAATTTATGATCTCGCCACATCACTTTCACCCATGGAAAGACAAAGAAATCGAAAATGAAAATCTCTCGAAATGTACATTTACATAATTAAAACTCTTCCATCTCCAAAGTCATGAAAGACTCCCTTCATAATCAAGTGAAAAACATTACCTCATTAACTATGCAATAGACTAATATTACTCTAACTCGCTAAAATCCGCAATAGTCATTATTTCCGTTTTATTCTAACATCCCCTCCACATAGAAGCTCATTGACCAAATTTCTATTTATCCAACTTTATAAGGTTCCATAACCCAGAAGAAACACGAGGAAACCACTATTTCACAAAAAATATTTAATAGGATGAATGCACATTTCGGCCGCCAAGCTGCCTTCTTCAGCATACAAGGGAAGCTTCGATCAGAAAAGCTATTCTGATCAGAATTCATCCTATTTAATATTTTATGTGGAATAGTGGTTACCTCGTGTTTCTTCTAACGTCCATCCACACGAGGAAACCACCCATTTGTCCATAACCCAATTGTAAATCATGTCACTAAGCAAGTTCTTGTAATTGCATTATTTAAGCATTATATACTCCAAAACAAACTTCATTTCAAAAGACAACCAAAGAAACTGAATTTAAAGTCCTTTTATATACACGTGAAACGTCACACTGTCATGATTCGTAAATCTGATTTCTCACAACCCATTTTCTTACGAAATCTTAATAATCTACAAAACTTATGAACATTTCCTTATTATTGTGTTTAATTTGAACTTTACTTCTTTTATAAACTATTTGCCGACTAACAGTACCAATATCACTAATATTTATTCTTTCATCGTCTCAATTTCAGCACATTTGATCTTTGTTATATCCGCTGTTGAAGTCCTTCAATCCACAATTTTTCAATTTTCTTTACACTTTTAAAGATGTCTCAATCCCGAATAACCATAATTAAACATCTGTAACATTTGGTATCCTGCATCAAAAATTCTACTACTTGACCTCACTCGATATACTAACGAACTATTTGCCCAATTATGATGTTCCGGACATACTAATTTGCATAACTCTATTGTAACTTCCAATTTTACCTTGTTCTCCTTGTTTCTCAATTTAAATTGCTTCTAAAGTCCCCTTCTTATGTCTGCCAGTAGCTACCCCATAGCATTAAGTGATCTTAATGCCTTATTAAGAAACTATTTACCTAGCCAAACGCAATCACCTTTATTCATGTTTTATCTTAATATCTGTAGCATCAACACGAACTTCTCTTCACTCCTTGTTTCCCTATCAAATCTAATTTTCGCTCCCCAAATATTAACCATCGCGGAAACTTAGACTCGCTCACTATCTGAGATTCCTCCTCTTAGCGAATACTCTCCAGTCGCAATCCACCGTCAGTC
>JAHWFO010061804.1:27865-47227 GCA_023313115.1 Rhysida immarginata | reverse complement strand
CCCCCCCCCCCCCTTGCTTGGAATTCATTGCATCCCATCGTCACTGCCACTGTTGAAATGCTCCCTGGAATTCATTTTTTGGGATAGCGTGTAGCTGACTCTGCAACTTCTGTTTATACTTGCTTATATTTTGAAAAGTATATTCTTTTAATGTATTTTCACCTTTAAAAAGTCTGCTGGGGCCAGGTCTGGGGTGTATGGAGAGTGAGGTAGAATAGCCACTTCTTTAGAGTGCAAAATTTGGCCAATAGGCAGATAGAATTTACTTGGTGCGTTGTCATGGTGCAAAACTCGTCACTTGTTTTTCTGTAGCTTAGTCCGTCTTGACTTAGCAGAATAGTGACTTCATGAGTTCACTTCGGCAGCTGTAGATTGTCAATGGATAAAGGTGGAATGATGTACCAAACAACATTTTATTACTAAAGGTTGCCACTAGGTAGTCCTACTAATAGGAGCTTAATCGGTGCAATGGTTCGTTCACTATGGCAAAAGCCCAGTCTTTTTTTGAACAGACCTCGTATATGATGTCTTTAGAAGACAATGGGAAATTAAACGAAAAGAAAAGAAAACAAAGTTTGCACAAAGAGTAAGTGGGACGAAATCATGAAATTTGATGTTGAAAACCAGAATCAGATAAACTTGCAGCAAAAGCAGAATAAAAAGGAGTTTTATCACTTCTAGTCCAATCAAATACACTACACAGCCATGTCCAAAAAAAACAAACAAATTGGAATTGTAAAAATTGATAAGATAAATAGAAAGCTGCTCGAACTAAAAGAACTCTCATGTAAAAGGCTTTAAATTATGCATAACGAAGTATTTTTTGAATGGATTCAATTAATTAATAAATTGTATGAGTTATTTAAAAGATAAAAGAAGATGGTTTTGGAAATTGTGTTGAATTGCCTGGAAAAGTTTTGGAAAGGTCATGGAAATTTATCTTTGGTCAAGTGTACAAACCATGGAACTGTGTTTTATATAGATTTTAGATGTTTGCTTCTTTTTCCTGTGTATTTATTTATTTTTTATGTATTTTCTTAGAGAACTGCCTGCACTTGCGAAATTATATGTGATGAGGACGTTATTTATTGAACAATCTATTACCCAGGCCGTTGTTGCATCTTTGATTGTTCCTACCAGTTCAAAGTAAATTTCCTTGTATCATTATTATTATTATTTTGTTTTATACTTTAATTAAATAGTCAAGTTCACTATTAGGCAACATAATGAAGTTATACACAGACTGAGCAAAACTTGGGGATATTCACCTAATATCTGGTCGGGCCCCTTTTGGCTCTGTGGAGGTTAGCGATACGACATGGAAGTGAGTCTGTAAGTCCTTGGTACACTTCCAGAGATAGATGGCACCACTCAGTCTGCAGACACGGTAGCCAAATGCGGTCTGTTCGAGGGGGGAGGATCCAGCACACAGAGCCTGAGTTCAACAGCATCCCAAATATGCTCGATAGAGTTCATATCAGGGCTTCGGGATGACCAGTACAGTCGTTGGACCTCCACTGCATGCTCTTCAGACCATTTTCGGGCGACATTGAAGCTATATGGTAGTGAATTGTCATCTTGAAAGACGGCAAGGGCATCGGGATGTTGGAAGGCCGAAAACTGGCGGAGATGGTTTCGAGCAGTTGACAATATCACAGACCATTCAATGTGTTTGCCAGAAGAACAATGGGACCCATTCCATACCCCATCACCCTAGACAATACCCTCTTGGTATGCCGGGCCCATTGCTGAAGCCGACACGATCTAAACAAGCTGTGGCACTGGATTTGTGACATCATGCAAACAGATGGCTTTTGTGATGTCATGTAAAAAGAAATTTAAAAACAAAGTAATGATATTTAAAATCTAAAATGAAATGATTTATTAAAAAAGTAAATGACCCATGTTTGGCAGTAATGCATTTTATTGGACTGTATTTACTTATTTATCTAAATTACAAAATTCATATTTCAAAATATCCATTGGTTTTCATGACGTTTCAACAATGCCAAGTGACGTAGTTCCATGGCTTTGTATAGATCGCGTTGGCTTTGCCATTGCCTCATGAGTTCTGTGCCACACACGGTGCATCCCATCATGTTATTGTTGATATCGTGACTTGTCTCATCATATGACGTTATGCCACTGTTGCAGTGTCCTTTCGATTGATTGGTGGCAAATCATGGTGGAGTGTCCGATGACGCGGAGTTAACAGTGTACCCATGTAGGATGATGGCTCCCATGTTCCTAAGGATTGTCCACTGGAAGATGTTTCTAGCTCGGCTGATATTGAATTGGTCCGTGATTTGTCCAACTGTGGCCCTCCTGTCTCTGTTGACCATTCGTCCCAGGTGTCGCTGATCTTGAACATCGAGGGTGGCTGATCATTCTCGGTACACGCTAGACACGGTTGAACGTGTGAAGCCAAATTCATGCACGACCACTGAATTTGAATTTCTCATGCGTTGGGCACCTTCCACCATGCCCCGTTCAAATGCCATCAACTCACGACAACTTTGCATTTCACATGAATCAAACAATGACCACTTCCTACAAGGTCTCACACACAACAGCGGCGACTGCATAGGCCTCCAGGGGGCGTGGTACAAACACGCATGGTGTCTGATCGCAACTCAGCAACCTGCTATCCCATGACTTTTGCTCAGTAATAATATAATGAATATTTAATTTTGTGCGTTAAATAACTGAAACAATGATATTTTGAAGAATGTTTGTTCATTATTGCTCTTTCCCTCATTCAACAAGTCTAGACTTAACAGCTAACTTCATGGAAACCCCTGCACTGTTTAAATCAATTTTAAAAAAAAATTAGTCCAAAACATTTTTCTAGCGTTTTAAAAAAAGTGCTCCAAAACCAGGCCCAAATTGAATTTGAAATGGGCCATTAAAATGAAAAGAGAAAATAAATATTGAATGAAAGAAAAGCATTTATTTCCTATAAAAACAATCATAAAATGCACATTCAAAAGCTTTCAATGAAATATTCCTTGTTCAATTACTTCAAAGGCATCTGTAATTCTCTAATCATATAAAAGATCTTAGGGGTTGTAAGCGCAATCATGTTGGCCACCAGGTGCGCTACAATAGCATCAAGTGACACATTTTAGCATTGGAAGTTCTACAAGAGACGCTTCCATTGTTATTCTTCCAGGCCAGTACTCTCCCAGATAGCTCATTCATCCTGTGACAAATATGCCTCTTATTTGCATGCGAGGGGTAGTCGTAAAGTTTTATTTATCACTTTGAAAATATCAAGCTGTGACCATGAAACTTGGTGATGGTGTTAGTCCATCTCTACATATTCACCCTTCAATGCGACACATTTTTCCCAACGATGGATGACTTGACGGAGATGTAGAAGTCTGCAGTTTGGCTGTTCAGGAAACATTACAACTTGAAAATCAACTCATCATCCTGGAACTGCCTGTTATGCAGTGGTTTCATCATTCGAGGAAAGAGGAAGAAGTCACTAGGAGCCATGTCAAGAGAATACGGGGGATGAGGTAAAATTTGATATTGATGATTATTGATGAAAATAGAAAAGAAAATTCCACAGCCTGGAATTTGATAGCGCAAAAAACAGCCTGTGTGAGTGTGTTCGGTGTACCAGCTGGGGCATTAACGTGCAGCAAAAGGACCCCTTTGGACAGCAGCGCTCAACGCTTCTCTTGACAGCCTCCCGTAACCCCATGAGTAGATTTTGGTAGTATGCTCATGTGATGGTTTGCCCCTTGTGAGTATAATCTGTTAGCACCAAACCATGGCTCGCCCAGAAAACACTGGGCATCACCTCGCCCGATGATGGTTGTGTTCTCTCCTTTTTTGGCAGTGGTGAAGCCACATGCTTCAACCGCTTACTTTGCTCATTTGTATCGGGGTCATAGTCATACACTCAGCACTCATCCATGGTGAGTAGGTGGCTAAAGAGTTCGTCTGGATTGGCCTGACACAGCTGCAACATTTCCTCTGCTGCCTCAGCTCGGCGGGCGTTTTGAACAAGTGTGAGCAGTCGCGGAACGAAATGTCGTGCAAGATGTTGAAAACTGATTCATGACTGATTTTCACTTTTTCCACTATCGTCTTGATTGTGATATGCTGGTCCTTGAGCATCAGGGCCTGCACTCTTCTTAAGATTCCTGGTTCTTCATGGACAGATGGTTTGCCACTTTGTTCTTTGTCATTCAGACTTGTTTGATTGTTGTATTTTTTAATAAGTTTTTAAAAATTATAAAGATTATGTGATTAAAAATTACAGTAAGGATCTGCATTTTCATTATTAATGCATTCTGATATGTATTAAAATAGAGACTCTGTCTAAATGAGTCCTATTAGAGGGTAAACTTCATAGTTTGCCTTCGTTATTCATATTCACTCAAAGGCCAAAAGTCATGGGATAGCTGTTTTGTAACGTGACGAATACCTTCTGGGCCAACGAAGAGCAGTAACTCAACATAGCATAGCTAGAAGATCCCTGGCGACATGTTTTTACCCACAGATCCCTAGTAGTGGTAGGTGATAGATCTTAGGAACCAGGCCCCTCTCCAGCACATTCATAAATGTTCAATAGGGTTCTGTCTGGGAGCTTCCTTGCCACAGCATTCATTTGAATTTTCCTTAATGTTCCTCAAACCAGCTCTTAGGCTCAATGATATGGAGAACCCCATCATAATGACGTATGGGGTGTAAATGTTCAGAAGCCATTCAGTGATGTGTCTAGGAGGACCAACGAATCATAAACCATGCCACAGTGCTTTGTGATAACTTGGGTTTATAACTTTATGGATCTCGATATATCTGGAACTGTGACACTTTGGACCACACAACCCTTTCTAGTCTTCCAAGTTCCACATAACATGTTCATGAGCCCAGATGATGCACTGTCTGGTGTTAGCCGTGGTACTCTGGTGAGTCTTTTGCTAGCATAACACATGAATGAAAGCAAGCTGCACAAGTCTGCTAGATATGGGCCTGGAAGTGCTTACCTTAGGTTATGGCAATGATTTCATGTGCTGTGACTTGTCAGTGGTTACGGTCTGAGAGCAGTCAGCCACTGTTTTCTCCATGGCGATTGATAATGCCTTCCTGATCTTCCCTATAGACAGTGGGTGTTGTATTCCTGAAGAACCTCTGAAATGGCAATGGTCGGGGACACGCTGTCATGCTATGTTTGAACTCTGATAATTCTCATCGCCTTGCCACAATTATGACTGTATGCAAGTAGATAAAAGCGTACATGGGTGCAACCATCGTATGCTGTTTCGGATTAGTCCATGTTGTCTTGTGTAAGTTACGTCAGTGGTGAATTTGCATATTGCTAACCCATGGCTTTTGGCTTTTGAGTGTATTATAATTAAAAGAATATAACTGATTGGGCATTGTTTTTAATTGTTAGGTTGCACGTAACAAGTGCACAAGTGTTGAAAAACTTGCAGTTATGGCAAGAACTACCAATGCCAGGTTGGATACTTAATTCTGTATTCAGGAAAAATCTTAAGACTGCTTTACTTGGTGGGTAAGTGCTATTCTTGTTTTCTTTAAGATGTAAGGTCCAGTTTTATGTATATTAATATTTATAATGCATAGCTGCCAAGTGTTCCGATTTTATCGTATTTGTTCCGCTTTTTTTTTATCTTGTTCCAGGAATACGATTTTGGACCAATATAGTCCGATTTAAACCATTCAGGGAATTTGACCATTGCTGGGCAAGATGCAATTATTTACCTCTTCTGTCATGCCAAAGCTTAGCTTAGTGCCACATTATTATAGTATTTTATTCCGTTTAGGTGAAACCGAAAGTCGTACCACGTTTTAGATTTACCGGAAACGGAAATGTGGATAATGCTAGTAGCGGGAACGCTGTAAAGCTTGCCTTCATGTTACTGAAGTAGCTGGTTGCAGTGTGTCGTGTAAATAGATATCATTTTGAATATAATCATCGCCTGGAAATATGTCAAAACGCAGAACTCAAACTTATCTATAAGGCACTGTACTTATAGACAGGTACTCCCAAGATTTTGATTTTATTAAAAAATCTCATAAAGGAAATTCCTACGCATTTTGCAGTTTATGCAACTGTAATATAAAAATAGCACATGGCGGTAAAAACGATATAATCCTTCATGCTAAAATCCGCGAAGCACGTTTCAGCATGTAACAGTAGCTTGAAAAAAACACCCAAAATGACGGATTATGTATCTACTGCTTCAGATAAGCAAGTTTTAGAGCAGAACTGTTATTTACGGGATTTTTTCTTGAACATAACATTCCGTTAGCTGCGGCCGATCATGTGTCGAAGCTGTTGAGTTTTAAATGATTGTATTAACATTGTTAGAAGTATTGGAATTGTACGAGGGTGGGCTGAAAAGTAATGCCTCCAAGGCCATAACACTTTTATTTTTTAACGAATTTAAAATTTTTTTTTTTTCAAATGATGGCTTATTTTGTTCTCTTTCAAAAACACTTTATGTCTATGTCACTAGATGGTGTAGGTGTGCTGAAAATGAAACATAATGGCGACCTACATGGAAGTCAGGTTGAAACAGCGCGCAGTGATTGAGTTTTTGACACCTGAAGTTTGATCCTGTCTAAATTCATCGCCGAATGACAGCTGTATACGGCAATGCAACTTTTGACGTCAGTACAGTGAGAAGATGGGCAAGATTAGTGAAAGAACGAAACCCGGCAAGCTCTAGCCTAGCTGATCAACCTCAGTGGACGACCGATCACAGCAACATCGAGTTTGTGTCGATCAAATGATTCGTTCCAACCGCCGAATTAAGCAATATGACATCGCTACAGAGCTCCAAATTTCCAAGGAGAGAGTGCACGTTATCATAACCGAGTTGCTGGGATATCGTAAGGTGTGTGCTTGTTGGGTACCGTATATGCTCAATCCTGAACTCAAAGAGAAGAGAAATAACGTTTGCCAGGATCTGTTGGCCCGGTACGAGCGTGAGGGTGCGGCTTTTCTGCAGCGCATTCTCACAGGGGATGAATCATGGGCACATCATTTTGACCCAGAGAACAAACGACAATCTTTGGAATATCGCCATGCAACATCTCCACGTCCCAAAAAGTTCAGGGGTGTCGAGTCAGCAGGGAAAGTCATGTTGACCATCTTTTGGGACTTCCAGGGTGTTGTCCACCTTGACTTCTTGGAACCATAGGGTTCCGATTTTTGACCCTTGTAGGTTGGCAGCTCTGTAATGATATCTTAATAATGAGTTCATAATTAACAACTGCACCACAGATATAGATTGGAAAACGCCAAATAGGTTAATGACTAGATTCTTACATTAATTTCCATCCGCATACATGTTTGTACACGGGAAGTTGAGAATAAGAAAGAAGGAGGACTCGATTTAAATTAACATCAACAAGAAAATTTATTCATGGTAAAAGAATTTTTAGTTCGCTTGTATCTAGTGAAAGCTTACTAGTCATCTTAATGTTTATAAGAGAAAATCTGGATCAATCTACCCAAACTACTATACTCAAAATGTAAATACAAAAGAAAATGCTTGTCATGGCCAGGGGAAATTAATCATTACCTGCACTCTATGGATACGGTCAAAGATGTCTTGGTAGGGACTTTCTTCTAATGGGCGTCTGGTCGGGATGTTCAGCCGTGGGTAGTCTGTCACTCGGGAGGATTTTTCGATTCTCGTCTCGTGTAATTTGGGGACAATAACAAACTGAATTTAAATGGCAAAGGCGGTCATTGTTTTAGCTGGGCCACAGCTTAGTGGAATTACGTTAAGAAGACCTCAGTTCTCGAGCAAAATTAAAGTTAAACTTTCGTGCATGATTTGAAACGAAAACAAATAAAAATGAAAATAAAAGAATTTTGATGGTCTCTTTATGCAATGCACCCACAGTCTTGATAAAGGATGCAAAAATGTTGCATCAAAACCGAATTAGTATAGTCCAGCAAGCCACTTACGCCTCTGTACGCTCACATAGAGAGCAAGAATTGCTAAAGAGTTGCTGGTGTTCTGGAATGTACGAGAACCTGAAGAACACTGATTCTTCGAAAATACAATTTCAAGTTATCTGGTCGGGTTCGAACCACTGACCAATCAGGGGATTGATTATGACATCAGAAATATGGAATCTGGTGGTCCTAGGATAGGTGAAGCCAATGCTCCGTTTCTCAGATGTTGTCTTGTGTGGAACGTGGGTGTTAAATTGCTGAAAGCCGAATCTTTCTTTTCTTGGTGGTTTCATCTTCACCCCCTTGTTTTATTCCCTTCTCCAAGTTGACCCAATTCCATAAACAGCAGTCAATTTCGAAAGGCTTCAATTTAGGTTAAATGAGGTACGAAATGCATGGATCATCCAAGAGTGTTTGATAACATCTGCCCAAGGAAGGAGAGAAGGAAAAGTAAAAGCATTCCAGTCACCTAGGCTCATAAGCACTCTTGAAAGAGAAGTTAAAAAAAAAAAAAAACTTTCTTTAAGGCCTCTTACACACTGTCGACTGGTTGCCAGCAACTTCTAGACTAGCTAGAATGGTTATCGTCTACGCACGTGATTTCAGCAACCTGTCAGAACCTGGAGGCCAGAAAATCAAAAGCAGCACATGGTTGGGGAGTTTTGCAGCTTCTGGGATGACTCTTTTCTATTGATGTCTATGCAATGTGCGAGCAACCACCCCTTCCCAATAGATTTTTTTGTTTATATTTGTGAAAGAGGTCGAGTCATGCCATTTTTCCACTTTTTGGGGTCAAAAATCAGAGGTCTGCTTATTCATGAGTCAGATTATAGACATATATGGTATATTTTTATAGGGTCATGTGAAGGAGTGGGTCTGCAAGACACATCCTAAGATTGCTTCGACTGTGAAATTTTCCTTTTCATTATACTCAGATTCCCATGAAGGAGGTGGCAGCCAATCCAATAGTGCAAAATCATTGATGGCAAATATCCAACGTATTACTTGACATTGAATTGCCAAAAATCATGGGTTACCTATTCAATATTGTATAGGACCTACTTTTGTAGTGCAGCAACTGGACGTTGCATTGATTCTACCATTCTGCAGAAATCCTCTGAAAATATATTCAGACACGCAGTTTCGATAGCCACCCATAATTTTGTGAGGTTGCAGGTGCTGGCTCTTGTGTATGAATGGATCGTTCGATAATATCCCAAATATATTCAATGAGGTTCGTGTCTGGTGATATAGATGGCCAATTCATTCGTTGGAATTGTTCAGAATCCCTCTCAAACTAGTTGCAAGTAATGTTGGCCCAGTGATGTGGTGCATTGCCCTCCTGGAACATCCCATTGTTCTTAGGAAACATGAAGGCCTGCAAATGGTCACCAAGCAGCTGTATATAACGATTCCTAGTCAGTGGTAGTAACAATATGATCAGAGAACCCAAACCCTGCCATGTGAGCATACCCCACGCCATGATGGAGACACCACCAGCTTCCACAGTGCTTTCCTGAGAACTTGGATCCATAGTCTCATGGGGTATACTCCACACTCGAACCCTACCATTAGCTTGCGCCAACAAGAATTGTGACTCATCGGGCCAAGCTATGTTTTTCCAGTCATGTCAGGTCCAATGAATATGTTCAAGAGCTTAGGTAAGGCACAGCCTCTGATGACATGCTTGTGAGTTGCCGGCACTCTTGACGTCTTCTGCTGCCGTATCTTATCAGTGCCACATGTTGCTGTTTGTTACAAAGGGCTATTCTGTTCAGGAGTTGCTGATCCTGAGCAGTTAACAGCCGTGGTTGGCCATTGCACATGATCACGTGCATGGTGGATCGATGAATATTAAATGCCCACACCAATTCAGAAATAGAAAGTCCTATGTATCTAGCTCTAACTATTACTCTGCATAGTTCAAGCTCTAATAATTCTCACCATGTAGCCATAATCATGTTACAAGACTTTTCAGATGACTGCTAATAGTTCAGTGGATAGCACTCATTCCGCTCTGCCCATTCATACACTTTTTTGTGATGCTAGTGACACCTGCCATGGCTTTTAGCACTTCTGTGTGTAAGTACCAGTTCATCTTTGTAGGTAGGATTTGGGCACCCTGTAGATTTGCATGTAATTTTTGCTGTTTGGCATTTTACATACTGTAAAATAAAATCAAAATTTTGATGTGGTTATTACCAGCATATACGGACATAGTCTCATGAATAATTTAATTGTTTTTTTTTTATGAACTTTGGTAATTTTTATCATTTATGAGCTTTACAGTAACAATAGGATGTTTACTTGATTATAAATTTTTTATTGTTTCAGAGGTAAACCGTGGATGGCGACAACCACGGTCGTATCGGATAAGCATAGCCGAGACATTCAGTTCCTGGATAATTATGCCATAGAACGTTGGGAGGTACGCTTTTATTAGTGTAATTAATTTGACAATGACTTTTAGTAAAAATTATTATTCAAAAGGACACCAGTTCCCTTGAGTTGTCATTTATCAGTGTGTTTCTGCATCGAATTGTCTTTACCATAAAAATATAATTAAGACAACATAAAGAGACGAAAGATAGCATTGGCAGTTACCTGATCTTAAGAAGTGCATGATAATTAAAGGAGGAAGTGGAAAATAAAGTGGAACAAGCCTAACAAAGTGGCAGAAATTTCATCTCCATTTGAAATTCAGGGACGAGTGAAACCCAGAATTATGTACAGATAATCACTTCTGAACTTAGCCGATCTTGAACACCCTTCCCCGGCAATGGAATGTGCTGGAGCCTATGAAAATCGGGTGGTGTATCCATGAAGTGAGCACATTCTATAAATTTGTTCAGGAAGCAAGTGCAAAAAATTCACAGCATGACTAAAAAATTGATGACTTTTGGAGAAGGTACGTATGTGTGCTCTCCAAGGCAGGATTTAGTGCCGTACGCTTCGTTATCAAAAGCTGCTCTTGACTATATTCTGGCTGTGTAGCGTGCAGGGAAATAAACACTAAGATTCCTGACACACACAGCTTCTATTTAAAGGATGGTGTTTCCTCTAAATAGTTATCCCATTCACTAAAAACAATGAATAACAAGAAACCTCGCTGCCTTTGGTAAATTCCCACTGTTGCAAGATTTAATTAAAACTGGGTAAGTACATTGCCCTTAAAGAGAATAATTATTCATATAAGAAGCATTTAAAAAAAAACTTAAAAAAACCCTTAATTGGTCAACGAATTAAGTCAGACTTTTTGGCTAACTAGAACCAGAGTTGAAGAATGACAAATATGCTTAAGTCATTGTGACCTGTTCCCCCTAATCGGGGAAAAAAGGAAAAATTAATGTAAGAAACTAACCGGTTCCAAACAAAATATTCCTTTGTTACTAATTATATGTTTTATCACTTACAATGTACAACCCTAGCGTCAATGAACTTCGGACACCTACAGAATTTTGGATAAGTACAACGAAACTAATTGTAAACCAATGAAAATTACTTTATTGAGTACACAGAGCTTTAGTACAACTGTGATATAGCATTTTAACATTAAAAAAAAAACGAGGAAATTAAATAAGCGACTTTTTTGTAATGCTCAGTTTTTAACAGGTTGCAATGAACTTCGTACACCATACCGTTTATTGCACATTACCACTGAGTGGCGTCACCTTTCCGACGAATGACGCTCCGAAGTGGTTGAGGCATGCTGGACACTAACTTCTGCGTTGTTTCTACTGGAATTTTGTCCCACTCTTCGGAAATACACGCCCGCAACTGCTGCAGTGTTCGAGGCTTCTGCTGTCTGACTTTTCGCTTTAAAATGCACCATACAATTTCAGTGGGTGACAGATCTGGGCTGCAGGCAGGCCAGTCAAGCACCCTGAAACGCTGCTGTTGTAGCCAAGCCTTGGTGCTCTGAGCAGCATGAGGCTTCGCGTTGTCCTGCTGAAAGATGCTTGGTCTTCTATTGAACAACTTTTGGCGGGATGGACGCAGATGCTGTTGAAGAATGTTTATATACACAGCAGAGTTAATAGTGCCCTCGCAAAAGTGAAGCAATCCTGTCCCGGCTGCACTCATGCAGCCCCACACCATCAGCGATGCAGGCTTCTGAACCTTCCTCTGGTAACAGTCGGGATGATTACTTTCGTGCTTGGTCCTTAGCACCTTGCAATTTGTTGTTGCCATACATCACTGCAAAGGTGGACTCGTTGGACCACAGAACACTATTCCACTGAGCAAGGGTCCACTTTAGATGGGTTCTGGCCCATGCTACCCGGCGACGCTTAGCTACAGTGCTCTTAAATGGCTTCCTCTTTGTAGCATATAAGTAATAGTTACATCTTCTGATGTAACGGCGGACTGTGCTTTCGGATATGGGTATATGAAAATATTCTCGAGCCCAAACAGTCATTTCACTTATGGGAGCATGCCTGTTTTTCACAATGTAACGTTGAAATACTCGTAGGTCCCTAACATTCAATAATCGCTGCTTGCCTGGTGCAGTCCCTGGTTCTGTTTTCCCGATTTCTCTGAAACGCTTGATGATCCCATGAACAGTAGAGAGTGGAACTGATAATTCACTGGCAATAGCTCGCTGGGATTTGTTATTCTGGGACTGCTGTATAATATTTTGCTGTATACACGTTTCTACTGGCTTACCACGTCCCATGGTTCAAAACAACACGAATACTGTGCTCTGTCGCGTGGACGGTGCTTTTAATGCCTGATGCAAAGCATTCTGGGCGTTTCTATAGCCTTCAGGAAAGTTCTATATGCTGGCGACCCCTTATGTACGAAATTCTTTGAAACCTGTTGACAACGTGATTTCACACCATTAAATCGATTCTAAACGGATGTTGATATTGTTCCATATACTGAGTAAATCTATTTTGATTAGCCTGCAATCCTCTGTATGCACTTTTCACTGTGTTTTTAGCCAAATTACTTGGTGTCCGAAGTTTATTGACGCTAGGTTTGTACATTAAAGTTGTTGCTTTTAAACAACTTCATGTCTTGCAAATTTGTGTCGTTCCAGTGGTCGATGGAATGTTCTTCACAATCAGCCATTTGCTCAGCGTGGAGGAGTTTTGGTCGTTGGGTCGAAGACTCTGCTTACATGAAAACAAAATGGATGAGTTGCAAAAGAACGACAACATATGCAAGTATGGTCAGCGTGAAGTTGTACACAGGATGCTCACCAAGTGGATTAAAGTGGATGGACTGACAGTTGAAAAGGAGATCACTGAAACACTCGCTGCCGCTCTCCGAGATATCAAAAGAAACGACTTGGCCAATCGAAGTGAGTGCTTTTTTTTTTTTTTTAATCCCCCATTGAGGAATAGCGAGTTGTTTAGCAGCAGTGGAAATGATTTGATGGCCATTACTCTGGGAAAGGGCTGGAAAAAGTCATTTAACAAATCACCATTACCCTAGTTTCCAATGCACTTTTCACTTTGTTTTTAGCCAAATTACTTGGTGTCTGAAGTTTATTGACGCTAGGTTTGTATAATATATTATTTTTGTACTGTTACAATTTGTCTGCATCTCCTGGGGACCAAACTCGTCGGTCATTTGGCCATTCTGGCCCCGGGCAGATGCTATTGTATTTACTTAACAAATAAATAAATTATTGCATACACAAAATATTTTAGATGGTAGGAGGATTTCTCAATCACAAAAGAAAGGAAGATGAATACAAAATAAATCAAGAGGACTCCAATAGACAAAAAACAGATTGGTCGCCAGACGAACTGGGTCGAGGTTGAGTTCCTGTTCCTCGAAGGGGTTACATAGATCCAGGAGGGTACGACGACAGAGAGTTCTGGGAAAAATGACGCCTCGAGACCACCACGTAAGGTGCAGTCGCTGGAGAAACAGTCAATGGTTCACTACAGAAAAAGGACTAAATGATTGAGAAATGACCCGGGAATACTTGTTTGGAAACGAAAAAAAATCAAATGCGATTTAAGGATAAAAAAAATAGAGAAAAGGAAAAAAATAAAAAAAAAATAGAAAACAAAAATCAAAAACTCAAAAAAATACAAAAAATAAAAGTAAAAAAAAAAAAAATTAATTAAACAAAAGAATTGGTTAAGAGACTTTTTTCACTTTTCACACAAAACCCAAAAGAAAGGCTAAATTTTCACACCAGACCACAATTGATCTAAGGTGACTCGAATATGGTGATCAGTCTCAATAAAATGAGGATCTCAAAATAATATGGGTACACTGGATGAAGATATAGGAGAGATCTGTATAGATAAGAAAAGAAAAAAAACCAAAAAAAATAATAAAGGTACAATAAGTTAATAACAAAACTAAAGTAACAGGAACCTATAAGGAAACGGGAGCCTAAAGGGGACGCACGCTACGCTATAAAAATTTGGTGTACACTGGGATGAACGACATCGCAGACAAACATAGAATTTTTCCAAGACAAGGTGACGGAGGATACTCGGCACACACACGGGGAAGGAAAACGAGGAAGGCAGACATGAACGCACAAGGAGGTCCTGTAAGAAAAGATAAAATAAAAGAAATAAACGATTATTAAAAAAAAAAAAGTGAAGAATTAGTAGTGAAGGCGAATGCAAAAGGGAAAAACTAAATCTTAGAAGTTAATTTTCATGGTGATTTTGGATGAAAGCAGTAGATCAGAAAGACGGAACGTCCAAGTGAGATCTTTGATGTAATCAGTTTACTAGAAGATCACGAAGCGGACTGTAAACGTCATCGCAAAATCAATTTTACTGCTGATTCAGGTAGCTGAGTAGACGAATGCTGGTGAACAAAAAATGTCGTTAAACAGTTCCGTGACATACATCTCGGAAGCCTTTCGAATGGAACTGACAATGACGACAAACTAGTAGACTGCAAAGTTATCGAACTCTTCGGTCATAGAAATTTGATTAGAGAAAATAAGCATTAATCAAAGTTACAATTGCAAGAAGAAACTAAGTAGAAACGAACCAACCTGAAAGGATTTTCGGAACGATTGTATGTGCTTTTTCTGAAGATCCACAAAAGAAATGAAAAAAAAAAAAAGAGAGTCTTGCCCTGATAGCAATGAGCGATCCCAGCTCCATAGCCGCATAAGAATTTAGCACTTATCTTTGTAGGCTGCTTTGGCGATCGTGTTCCATTTGTGACCACTGAGAACCGTAGCTCCACCGTTTTCTTCATAATTTCGAAAGTCACGGAGGCGGCGCACATTCTAGCGCTAAGGCATGAACCACTTTCAGAGAGTTAATTCCGTTTCAGAAAAAGTTATTAATGTGTATGATAAACAATAACTATCCGAAGAACAATTAAGAATCAAAATCGTCGTGGATATGAAGGTGACAAGCCTCAGCGGCTTCATCCCTCATGTTTGATGTGGAGTCTAAGCTGTTCTGAGACAACTAAACTCGTCCAAGTCTACAGCTATACTGCCTTTTTTTCAGAGAGGCCACGAGAGGAAAAGCGAAAACATGCGCCCAAGAAAATTTAAAAGTGGGTGACGCTCTAAAAGAGAAACCTCTCCCATAACAAAGCTGAATTTTAACCAACAATTGCATATAACGCATCTTAAATTACTGTTTATTGGAAACAATCTGACGTTAACAAACAGTGTGATTCTATTGCAAGTAAAGGAAAGATATAAACAAAAATTTAATATTTCCTAAAGAAACGTCCAGAAATAAAATAAAACATTTTATTTCCTTTTCTTGTCTGTTCTATGAAACGCGATTAGACAAACCTCAAAATATTAGCGTACCAAAACAGATCAGCCCGCCAAAATCGTTAGCTGACCCCCAAAAGGATATTCAATATCTGAAGAAGGAAAAGTTCAGATAGAAAAGTTTAAAGATCCAAGAGGTTTATAATTAAGTAGTACCTCGTCGAGAATTTACTCTTTATACTTCTCAGTAGTTAAAGCAAAAAGATTGACCGATGGATAATCGTTTAGTGTCTCCATTTCCAATATTGTCGTTCATTACATAAAACTTGCTCATTATCATCAATAGACTGTCTAAGAAAATAGCCTGGCCAGGCAAAAGTTGAACAAGGGAACGTCATAATTAGGAGGGCGCGACTCCATACGATCAAGAATTATATCTAAATAACGTGACAAGAACACGTCATGTGCACCCTTTTATCATTTAATAGGAGGGGGAACACGGTAACCTCCTCTAGACTAAGAAGTTATTAAGAGATTCAATCGACTAGGATAACCACCATTAATAAACTACTTAATGGATCTAGACGAAGAGTGAGGAAACAGGAGTCACAGCCGAACTTTCTGAACGCGTGGACGAGTGCAAAAGCGGGAGTGACCGATGACAAAGAACAAATAGTTAGCTATAAGCCATTTTTTGGTCTGAACTCCCGACTAGAAGATACGAGGCCAGAGGAAAGTGGGGGGGGGGGAATCCCTTGGAAAGTTAGCGACACATTTTTTTTCAAAAAAAGTACGCAACAGCTGACATATGTAATTTATGTATTCCCTGTGAAAAGCTACCTTGGAACAGATCCAACCCCAGCTGTTCACCTGACACAGTCAAAAACATGAGGATGATAGTAGCACAGGAAAAACCCTTCGACACAGAAGGCTGTGGTTGAGAAAGCAGGAACGTCTGCGTTGATGGTAAAAAGCATAATTAAAAGCAACTTAGGCCTGTACAAGTTCCATAAAGCCAGGGTTCATGCTCTTAATGAACGTCACATCCATGAATGCAAAACCAATGCCTCCAAACTCTTAAGAAGGTACTTTGCGGGAGAGAAATGGCAGTTGTCACGTCGAATGAAGTATGGGTTTACCACTCAGATTGTGGTAAGGTTAGTGCAGTTGTCTACCGTCCAGCAGATGTGAAAGGTTGGTCCAGCTGATTGTGTGTGCAAATATCCTGAAAGTTTTCCAAAAGGCCTCATGGTATTGCTCAAGAGGATGGTTGCAATTTTGTTGGGTAGAGAAAAATGCAAAGGTGAATGCAAATTACTATCCGGAGAACATTTTGAAATCCCGGTAAATGGAGCAGATCCTGGCATTCTACAGAGAGGGCAGCAACACAGTTCGTGTTCATGAAGATAAAGCATCCAGGTACACAAGTCACCTGACGCCTTCCCCATGGACTTTTGTGGCTTTCGCCATCTCAAAAGAGGTCTTGGAAGGCGTCCCCCTAAAACCATCACTGAAAGGTGTGAGAGATGGAAAGGAAGAAGAGGTTGAACTATTTGAGATGAAAAGTCACCGTGGGGTAGGCAATCCACCACTTACTATTCATTGGATTCATCAAAATTGACATATCTGCTTCAGTTGCTAAAATAAAAAAGAGGAGTGGGGGCTCATTTTTGTATCCACCCTGTATAAAGGGGTGCTAGTTGGCTTTCATTTATCAATTGTTTAATTTGTCTGCTGGATCCATTGTTTGCTGATTTGTGTATTGAACATCCTGCTCTATTTTTCTTTTCCTGCAAAATAAACTCTTCTTCCATTTCTTATGCTTTCTCTTGTAAGTTTTTCTGCTACCAATAGAATTTTTATTAATTTTAATTCAGTTTAGTGTTTGAAATAATTAATTATATTTGTTAATTTCATGCTTTAAAAAATAATATTCCAAAGTTTTTTCAGTCCTGTATATTAGATACCCCGCAAGGTTTATAAGGGTGCAGGGTTTCTAAAATATTTTTTTTTTTTTTTTTTTAACATAAAATTGGAATTTTGCATGGTATCCAATGGTGCGTGGTATATTCGCAAAAATACGAATAATATTTGTTAATTATTTTGTCCAAGCCCTGTTTTCTGGTTGGTCGCTATAACCATTGTCGTTATGAATGATTTTGACTTTACTTATAGATCATGATACTTACAAACTTACTTTTTAGAAAAAGTAGTGGTTGATGATTATAGTTTTTTGTATGTTTTTTTTGTGTGTTTTGCAGTATATGGTGGATTCCCAGTCAAACGAAGGAATCAGTGCCGACACTGTCCGTGTTCTTCTGCATGCAGGGCCTATGAAGCAGTAAGTTTCTTGAATGAAAACAATTTGAATACATTATTTAAACTTTACTCTGATAAGAATGAATATAAAGTGCCTCAAGCAGAAGGTCTACACGCTTTGAATATTCATTTAAGGCGCAACACGACTTAAAATTCATAAAAATAAAGATGATAGAGGTGGAGTTATTTTAAGCTACAGTATTTTTCGATATATAATATGCACCCGTGTTTAATACGGATCTAAATTTTTTGCGTGATCTTGGAAAAATTTCACAAATATGATACGCATTTGTGTATTACATGCAATTTATGTACCTAAGATAGCGATTCAGCAATAGGGAGTGCTCTGCCATATTTGTTCAAACCTTATGATCGTCTGATATTTAAAAGCTTTAGACTGTTCATATTTCCATAAAAGAAGAAATGAGAAGTATTCAAAATAAATGATGATATAGCAAAATTTGCTCATTACATTTAAAATTATATTATATCAGAAATGAATTTATATTTAAAATCCTTCAAAATCGGAATCGTGTGTGTTTGAGCAAAATAATTCCATCATTTCAGTAAGCAGTTCTTTGTTAACCCTAATTACGGTTTCTTCCTTGTTTTTGATTCTCACGATTGAATCATCCATAGGAGGGGTAATTCCTGCTTTCACAAAAGCATTTTGAATTGTATTTTCTTGTACTCTCTGCCAGGCAAAGTATAATTCAAACATTTTGTCTTAACATCTTTATAAAGATCTGTTAGTAGCAAACATCAGTAAAAGTGCGAAATAACGTCCCCTAACTTCCTTGACTGATATCATTACACTGATAGGATTCTTTTAGAGGCTTTTTTCGTATTATACTGGAATAAGTAAAAAAGTAGATCAAAAAGATAACGCAGAAAATTGTCATATCAAAACTTTTTTTTTTCAGTGAAGAAGGTGAGAGTAATCCCTGCATCACCACCGACTGCTTTCAATTTCTCCTTATGGGCACTGGCTCTCAGTTATGGTACGTCATGCTTCAGTATTTAGACACAGTTGAAGTAAATCTTATATTCATTTCTCACTGTTGCATTAATCTTTTTAACATTTTTTGCTAATTTATTACCTGAATTTGATTTTTAAATTATTTGGTTTGATTGTTTTTTCAGTCTCTTAACATGGAACTCATTGAATGTTTATCATTCCTGTTTCAGTTGAGTTTTTCAACTTTAGGAAAGGTAAATAGTTGTGGATACTTCTTTTTTGTTTCGGGCTTGTTTGCTAATTGGGCAAAAGACTGGTGGAATGGCACATTCACACAGGCCTCCGATTTGAGGGTAAAGACGGGGGGGGGGGGGGGGGGTACTTAAAACCTTAATTACTGTAACTCCAAAATGGCATTTCACAACGAAACAATTTATTTACAAAAAGCATTTGTACATGTCAAGT
>JAHWFO010061804.1:2685-27765 GCA_023313115.1 Rhysida immarginata | reverse complement strand
CACTGATGTATTGATTCATTTTATTTCAAAAGAATATAGGTTATTGGGTAGGTATTAAGCATTTTGGAATCAAAAATTTAATTAATAATGATAAATATTAGTTTTTTTGCGAACTGGCGGTTGCAACACACTCTAAAAATGTTGGGACAGTGGGCGAATTACCATTGGGTGACGTCCCCCTTTCTTCTGATCACACTTTGTAGCCATCGAGAAACAGATGATATCAATTTCTGTACCGTTGCAACGAGAATTTGTTGCCATTCCTGCTGTACGAAAGTTTTTAGCTGTTGAACTGCTCAGGGTCGCCGTTAACATAACTTTCTCTTGATAATTTGCCGTATATTCTCTATTGTGGACAAAACAGGACTGCAGGCAGACCATTTTAACACCCGAATTCGTCTATTGTGTAGCCACTCTCCTGTAATGCGAGTGGTGTGGGGATTAGCATTATCTTGTTGAAATAGAAAGAAACGGGTTCCAAAAAGACGTCGCCAAGAAGGCAACATGTGTTCTAAAATTCCAATATATGCTTGTGCATTAACAGTGCTGATGCAGATGTCCAAGTTTCGCAATCCATTGACACTTTTGCAGCCCCAGACCATTATTGAAGCTGGCTTCTGTACAGCAAGTCAGCAACAGGCAGGATTGTCCTTTTTCTCTTTCGTTCTAAGTACACGCTGACGATTTTCGCCAACAACGACCGTAAATGTAAATTCATCGAACCACGAAACACGTCGCCACTGTGCGTCGGAGTCCATTTCAGATGGGTGCATGCCCGAGCCAGGTGCCTACATTTCTGCAGTTGTTTACAAACACCTTTCGTTTTGCATAATAGAGCTTCAACTTTATTTTGTGATGTAGCGGCAAACGGTATTCAACGATAAAGATTTTTGATAGAATTCACGAGCCCATTCTGCAATTTCTGTCACTGTTAAATGCCTAATTTTAATGAAATGGCGTCTGAAAACTCGAAGATCACGAGCAGTCAGAATTGGTCTTCGTCCTTTTCCTTTACAAATGGTGGTATTTCCACTTGCCCTGTACATATTAATGCCATGAACCATAGATGATGAAAGTCCAAGATTCCTGGCTATTTCATGCTGAGATACGTTGCTTCTAAATTGTTGGATTATTCTTTTGCGCATATCTTGACCCACTGCCTTGCCTCAACCCATGTTGTCGTGTAAATGAGTGGCCGCATATTGCAGGTGGCATTTAAAGAGGGAAAAGTTAAGACTTAATGTTCTCCAGAAGTTTCGAGAATATTCATGTCACTTTTATGGCTTCCGGTGCGGTCTTTTCCTTTCGTCCCAACTATTATGGTGCGTGTTGCCAATGGCAATTTCTTTAAAAATTTATATACCACCAAAAAAGAGATGGCCATTTATAGATTGTACATATTTTATTTCAGCCACTTCAAACGCATTTATGTTTTTTAATTTTGCTAATATATATTTAGTCAATCTTATTTTATTTGCATTTTTCATATTATCCAAACTTTTATGGAAATGTGTATTGTACTTAAAAAACCTTAATTACTGTAACTCCAAAATGGCATCTCACAACGAAACAATTTATTTACAAAAAGCATTTGTACGTGTCGAGTTTATTGTTTTTTGTTTGCTGGTATGAATGCTAAAACCATTTCTTTATTTTTAGAAAAAAATTAATAACTCTATGGCCAGTTGCACCAAAGTCCCAGTTTTTCCATTTTACCAAGCGTAATGAGGACTTAACCAGATGTTAACTAGCAGGTTAACGTCACTACAGGAGGACGGTGAATTAGCTCTATGCTTAGCGAAACAAAATGATGTTAAGAAACTGAAATAATCTAAGAATGCATTTTATTGAAAATCATTTCATGTTTTAGAACGATATTTAAACAAAGAAGTATCTCGATTTTAAGTAATTAAATAAGTTAATTGGATGAACTCATTATCAAATGGCTAAGCTATTTGGATAAACTAATTGGATAGGCCCATTATCAAACAGCTAATTGAAAATAATCAGCCATGTGGACCAGAAGTTTTTGGAGCAAAACGAACCAATTATAGTCGGTTACTTAAACGAGGTGCAATCAGAAAATTCCGGACTGATTGCGCATCTCACCAACAAATAGCAGCACAAGTTCACAAATACAGTAAATTATAGCCCCAATATTCATAAATCATAATATTCAAAAGATTTTGTTTCATGCGCATTGGGGACTTAGAAAATACTGCTATTGTGACCAAGTGTGCAAGGTCCTCTGCAATTTTATCATTTGGAACTAAATTTCAAAACTAGCAAACTCGAGCAATAAGCAATATAAGGAAAGACGTTCGGCGAAAGCAAACAGATCTGTGGCGTGAAAAAAACTGAATGCTCCACCACGACAGTGCACTCTCACAGAGCTCTCCTCACACTTGAGTTTCTTGAGAAAAACAACATGATTTCACTATCACACACATCCTACTTGCCAGATTTACTTCCTGCAGAGTTTGCCCTCTTTCTGAAAGTGAAGATCAAGTTGAAAGATCACAGTTTTGATGCAATTGAGCAAATCCTGTGTGAATCGCAGAAGATGCTTGACTCATTTCAACAAAAGGAGACATTCCTGAAGTGACAGAAACACTGGACTCATTTGTATATGGCTTTGCAAGGAGGCCAATTTGAGGGAGACACTGTGTCAATGAACCTGTCCCGGAATTTTTTCATTGAACCGTGTATTGCATCCAGTTAAATAACAGAGACAATAGCCAGCAGACATGTTCATAACATGTATTTTGTTTACCTACTTGCTACTACCCTAATAAAACAGTAGATCTGTTATAACTGTGTATCTAATCAAAATGCAACCTACGTTCATATGATATTTTTTGCTCAACCTGACCTTACCAAGAAAATGCCAAAGTGTTTTACACTCATTGTGTATCACTCTATAAGCAGCGAAAACGTACATCATTCCTTATAAAAAATTATGGGAAATTGATTTTATCTCTTATAGTATCAGCTTTTTGGTCCTTAACTTTTGGTTTACCACTCACTAAAAGTGAAGGCCTGTGTATTCGGTTTCCAAACTCAAATTTTTTTTTTTCTGAAATCGACTTAAAAACTTAAGATTTGAAAAGATATGCTGAAATTTAAAAAAAAAAAATTTTGTCTCTACGTATGTGACCAATTTTGTGCAGCTATCTCCTCCGAAATGGCAAAGAGTAGAAGCGGATGAAACTAACACTTACATAGAGGGTGCCTTAAATTGTGCCTTGACGTATTTTTCATGACAATTGGTGAAGCCTTTTTAGAGAGAGATTTATTTTCTAAAAATGAAAAACTGGCTGTAGCGTTCATACCAGTGAATCAAATTCAATAATCTCGACAGGTACAGGCTCCTCTTATTAAGGTGAATTTTACTTATAAATAACTTGTTTGGCTCTGATGAGCCATTTTGGAGTTATTAACACAACCCCCTAAACAACTCCCCTCCACCCTCTCTGCCAGAAATTTTTTTTTTTTCCAGTTAAAAAATTAATATATATTTAGAGGGTTCTTAAACTGTGCATCGACATATTTTTCATGAAAATGGGCTAAGCATTTTTAGAGATATTAATTTTTTGTTCTAAAAATGAAGATATAGCAGAAACATTCATTTCAGCGATCCAAACGCAATCACAATGACTTGAACGATCTCCTCTCATTGAGATGAATATTTTTTGCCTGTGATGATAAGCCATTTTAGGGCCTGTCCAGTAATACCGATCGCGACTAACCAGTGAGATTGGTCGTGCCAGAAGCTATCCTAAAAGTCTGGAACGCAGCTTCCTGCAACTGACTGAGCTGTCCTAAAAGCCTGAAAATCACGACTGGAAATCCGCAACTACTTTTGCAGGGAATTTGCAGGAGCAGTGGCGGTGAGCAGAGCTTTGAAGATGGCAGAGCTAGTGCATGCTTTACAAATGCAGACACTGCGAAAGCCAATTTTATAGCGAAGAAGGGTGCAATGCACACATTAAATTAATGCAAACGAAACCCCAAACAGAATGGTAGAACAGAAGGTGACATCTGTATTTTCGTACTAAATTCTTTTTCAAAGATTAATGTCTGCTTTCTCCTATCATAAGTGTCGACAGGCTTCACACGTTTATCGCTTCATTTCTTGATAACTTAAGGGAGAACATTCATTCACATAAGAATAAAGATTATTTACATATAATCATGTTGACAAATGTCGAATTAGCGTGATCGTGTTTGAGGCGCACCAGGAATAGGCAGAGAGTAGGGGCAATTCATTTGAAAAATCTGTAGCAGTGGTGTTTTTTGAAGAGGAATCGGATGATTCACTACTTTCAGACTTGGTGGAAGAATCTATAACCAAGTTGGTATCTTCTTCTTATTCCACTGGCACAAGCAATATTAGTTTTTTAATTGACTTATTGTGGGTCAGTTCAAACGACAGCATGTTGAAATAGATCGCACACAACCGCTTTGTCTTAAAAACCCTTTCTCGTGATAATGACTGAAATTGATTGTATCACGTGACTCAGTCAGGGGTGGTCATCTGAGGACAGGCCCTTAGAGTGACCCTGTTGAAAAGGGAAAAAAAAATTTTTGAATTTATGGCCAAATAGTAGGCCTGTGCAAATGTACCATTCCGCCATGTCAATTAATTTTTTTGTCTCTTAGTTCAAAAATGTTTAAATATTTTGACATCGCCATTCTGATGAGCTTTCCCTTTCAAATATTCTTTTGAGACGACCCTCTGTTTATAGTTATTGTTGCTGCTGCTTCAAATTTAAGTAATAACTCTGATTAACCGAACATAAACCAAACAAAGACATCACAATACTTTTCCACACAGACAAAACCTCAATCAACTGAATTGAATTTTAAAAGCTTAAAAAAAAATGCAAACTTTCACAAGTTGTATTGGCATTAATTACCGAGCTCTATTGATGAATCAGTGCATTTGTAACTATTTATGTATATGAAAATAGGCAATGAACTACTTTTTTTCAATCTTTATTGTCAGGATTACAGCATTGATGGACTAAGTGAAACGACAATGACATTCCTTCAGCATTTGCGAGAATTCGATCTCGTCTACCTGAGAAAAGTAAGTCCGTCTTGTGCTTTAACTATATGTGTGTTGGTGTGTGTAAATTTTCTTGGGTTTATAAAGATATTTCAAGAGAATGCGTATTTATCCAAGGCATTTCTGAATGGTCTGTACAAACTGTCAGGATATGTACCAGTGACCAGAACAAGCAGAAAATGTCATATGAGTAGAAAACTCCTTCTTTCTAGATTTCTGTGGTTTGAAGGTGTCCTCTGCCGTATACGAAATTAATAAATTAAAGTGTATAGGAGTTTTAAATTTCATTTCTTTATGGTTGGGGTAACATCTCCAGTTTCCATTTATAATTTCTTATGCGTGCTCATCAACTTTTCTGATGGTTTAGATAGGAGGATTTCCCTACCTGCAAGCTGGTATTTAACCTGTCATTAGGCCTCCATCTTGGCTTCCTGGTAGTCTTTAACGACACCTAGTGACAGCCTTGCTGTACCGTGTTTACAGTAGCCCAATTGGTAGAGGCAACTATTGTGATACTCGTGGTTCCTAGTTCTAATCCAGGCTGGAAATTTTCCTTCCACTTTTTCGGATATCATCGTAAAGAAAATAATAAACTTCGACGTATGGATCCCTGGTTGCACGCAGAATATCCAACCAATATTCATTTCATAACGTAAAATATTATAAAAAAATGTAATAATATTTTACGCAAACATTTGTGGATGCTATCTAAAATTATTTAATTTTCTTTTGCAATTTGTAGAGACGATCTGGTCGCGTTTATCCCACGCAGTTCGTTATCAATTTGGCTTTGGGTATACAATCATCCGAATTGGATAGACATAGACCTGGATACATTCTTGTGGAAACCAATTACAGAGTTTATGCATATACAGGTTGGAAATGGAGCATATATATAAAAAGGTAATAAAGTAGAAATTGAATGGATTAACATGATTGCATTTCTTTTTTCAATTTCAGATTCAACTCTTCAAATTGTTTTGTTAGGTCTTTTTGTGAGTTAATCTGCAGGTGAGGCCTTAAGTGGCAATATTTCTTGATTGTACTTTTCTATATCTGCCATTTTGATATCCTCCATGCAATTGGGTTTTAAAACGAAAGTCTTCATCAAAAGAGCCATTACAAAATTCAGTGCTGACCAGAACTGCTTGTATAGTCTTGAAAAAAAAAAAAAAAACCCTCCCTCACCCGGGGGGGGGGGGAGTAAGGTGTTTCTTATGACTGCAGTTCTGGTTTCCTTCTGCACACGCAATTGTTGAATTTCCTTTCACAGCAGTGCTTTCAGATTCCACTTTCTGGCATATAAAATCCAAGAGATTTATAACATTGAGTGGTGCAGCCAGAGTTACATCGCTTTTTGTGAAAGAGCACATGCATATCCCTCCCACTACTATTCCATTTTTTGGGCATGGTTGTGTGAACCAACCTAATACTTTAATGACAGATACATGTGGCCAACACTTGTGGCTTCTTTATTAGATGAAAGATTGTGTATGCAAAACCATTTTGTTGACCTATAAACATGAATTGGCCGCTGTACAGGGTGAATCAAAAGTCACTGGACATACCAGTAGCCGTGTAAAATGAATGATGTGACCATACCAGAAGAGAATAGGAAAGGCTGTATCTTTTGGGACAGTTTTGGAATTTGGCTGCCATCTTCAAATCCATCGTTTTGGGTTGAAGTTTATTTTCTTAAATGGGATGGTGGCATATCAAATAGGATCCATTAATTTTCTCAGGAGTTCATTCCTGTTATCAGATATCAGTTATCCATTATTGTTCACAAGTTCTTAACAAAAAAAACCATTTACACTTTCGAAAAACCCACACCGAAACTGGGTTGCAGCATTTAATTATTTGTTGAATGTATTTTCCCTGCTGCTGGAAACAGACCTCAAAGCATTTTGTCTATTCATTATGCATGTGCACAAGAACTACACATTGGGGGTAATGCTGTCAGAGGCCTGTAGGATGTGTTGCTGAAGGTGACTTATGCTTAGGATTTGCAGTAACCTGCTGGAAAAAACTTGGGAAACTACCGTCTTCAATCAACAGTGAAGATACATTCTGTAACATTTGCAGATACTGTTTAGGGTTCTATATCATCAGCATTTAGGGTACTGTCTATGAAGAAAGATGCTATTAAATGGGTGCCTCATATCCAAAACAACAGCATAACTTTGACATAACCAAAGACTTTGGATAGATCTTTCCAATTATGTGCAAATAAAGGGTCTAGTTCAGGGGTCGGCAAGTAATTTTAGGTGGGGTCCGGATGATTGGTTCTCTTGTGAACACACAGACATGTAACGAGGTGATGTGGGTGTATTGTTTTTCAAATGCGCAGTCACCTTCAGTAATCCTAAGAATCCTGAGCATTAATGACACTCACCACTCATCCACCCATCCATCACACGCTTATTGTCCCCAGGTTCGTTGGATCATTTTAGATATTTACTTTTGATAGAATATAAATCCTTGCGGGCTCTTATAAACAAATAAGTCTTACTGGGAGATGGCTAGTAGTGATTGGTTGCTTTTTGTTTCCTGTTGATTTTCTTGTAATTGGTTTGATGATTGTTTAATTTTTTTAATGGTTTATTTGTGTTACAATTTTCTTAGGAATACAGAGTTCTGTTTGTTGAAGAATACAGAATCACTCACTGATGTAGAAAGTGTAGCTTTCGAAATGTACATCTGAGGCATTAAAAATGATTATTGTGGATTTGTGGTTTCTTCTCATCGCTCGATTGATCGTTGCGTCCACGGTTTCTTGGCTGATTCTACTTCAATACCACCACACTCTTTCGTGTTGCCAGGTGTTGAAATCGGCAGCAACGGTACAGTAGGGAGGTTCCCCGGACAGCGAGATCAGCTCAATCTTCTCCTCCTTCATTAGTGCCATCTCCAATGACCTGCAACAGACAATGGTGCAGTCTGACTGTTTTGTTAATAACTTGTCAACCACAACCGATAACTGAAATCAGAATAAACTCTACAGGAAAAACTGGAGTTATTTTATATTCCACCTTCTCATTTAAGAAAAAAAAAACTTTAACCTAATGAAGGATTTCAAGAGGCAGCGAAACTCCAAAACTGTCCCAGAAGATAGAGCCTTTCATATTCTGTTAGCATGGTCACATCGTTCATTTTACACATCATTTCTGAAATACAGGGACATCCAGTGACTTTTGACTTACCCTGGAGTCAGTGGTGTAGCTAGCTTTTTAGTGCCCATGTTCAATTTTTCATTTTTAGCACCCCTAATTCCTTGTGCCTGTGTACTTTGCACACCTTGGCTGCTCTTAGCTGCACCTGTGCCTAGAGTTAAACAAAGATGTAGCCTTTTGAATGAAGCAGGTCTTTGAATTCTTGACTGAAGGGGTAAATTATAAGAAATTGACGTTGTTTCAGACATATCTTTGAAATGATGAAATGCTTTTTGTAGGTTTCCAAGTTTGTGTGTTGGTGCATTTCAAGAGAAAGCGTTCGACAGGCATTGAGAAGTGGAATTACAGTCGGTCAGATAATCAGCTTTCTACGAATTCATGCACATCCAGAGCACAAGGAGGTATGTACTCTTAATACATTTCTCCATCTCTTACTTCTTATCAGACGAGTGCCTTAACTCTTTTTATTTTGTCTTTTTGTATTCAAAGAGTCCTGTTGTCCCACCAACCATTACGAATCAAATTAGGCATTGGGAAATAGAGAGACAGGTTTGCTTTCACCGAAGGAGTTCTCTATAACCAGTTTCTCTCGCAGCAAGATTTCGACTGTCTTCTGAACTATGCCCAGGTAAAGCATTTAACAGTTTACTCACGACATTCAATCATCTCGTCCAGCAAAAGGATGGAGCAGAAATACGGGGATTATCTTTGAAATATTTTAATCTTTTAATTGAATGATATTTCTTAAACTTTAAGCAACATTTTCTTCTTAAAGGGAGATATTTTCTCGTATCTCTAAGAAAAGTGTGTGTGATATAACTTTCTTGGGAAAACAATGGAAAATGTTTGTGGCAACAATGGTTGTCGTGTTCTGTACCGCCTTCTGCATGAGCAGGCTAATTCGAATGCAAAGTTTTAGTACAAGTAGGAAACAACAATGAGTGTGATATATGTGCAACGGATCAAAACAGTTTTCTTGTGTTTGCATGTGAAGCATCCGAAAGCGTCACAAATAATCTGCACGCTATGAAAAAACTCATTGGCATTTCAAGGGACCGGCAAAATTATTTCGCTATAGAGATGTGGAGGTGGTGTTTAAATTTGCGTGATTTTGATATCAATTGTTAAAAAGTGCTTGATTTTAATTTAGTATATCTAAAAATATATTTAAAATATTTTCGCAAATGTTCGTTGGTTTTTTTACAGTATGTAATAGTTACTATGTGACATTACATAAATTTACATTTTTACTACAGGTTCAATGTAAAACGCCCTCTGGTTGCAAAATTGGTAGCTTTTTTTTTCTTTTTCGCTGAAGCATGTCCATCCCTTCATTACGTCCTGCACAAAATTTCACACTTTTCTGATTGCTGGTTTCGCCTATAGGCAACTTTGCAATAGGGTCTGTTCATTAAGAACACCTTGTGTACAACTCAAAAGACAAAAGTTTAGCAATGAGATTAATTCTAATCTCTGTTAAACACAAACTTCAAATAATACAGGAAAAAAAAACGTGATTTATTTTATAGACATTATACTGATGAAGAATAACATTTTTACTTCTCACTGCATTATTTGCAACACTGTTGACATGTTAGTTTGTTTGTTTTTTAATGTTTATCATTGTCACACGGAGACAAAAGTTTAGCAATTTGTATCAAAAAAAGTTAACCATAAGTTTCTAACACCTTTATTTTTTAGAACTGCCTGTATTCTACATGGCATTGAATCAACCAGTTTTTTACACTCTTTTGCTGAGATATCCACCCAGGCATTCATGAAGCTTCTTTTATAGACTTCAGAGATGTTAGATGTGTCTTGCTTATCTTTTTTTATTGTTCTCCAGATGTTTTCACTGCATTAACGTAAGGAGAATTCCCTGGCCATTCCAGAACACTAACATTGTGTTGCCACAGCCATTCCTTTGAAAATTTACCTCTGAGCTGGTGGTCCATCCTGTTGGTGTACACAATCATTTTCAGGAAAATAGAACTGCGTTGTCGGAATTAGATGATCATCCATGATTTCTGTATATTTCTTCACGTTAACATTGCCATCAATAAGGCTTCCGAGTCCTTCAGCAGTAAGAGAGCTACAAACCAGGAACTGATGAAGGAAATTTAACAGTTCTTGAAATGCATCCAGAAGATAACCATTCATGTTATTTACGAATGACAGTTTCTTTACCATCATTGATTGCACAAAATAGACACTCATCAGAAAATATAACTTTTTTCAATCCATTACATCCCATTCAGAACATTTTTTCACTACTGGACACCTTTCTTTTTCATAGTGGGTGTGAGTAAAATTTGTAACCCAATTCCTTTATGCATCAAATCGACCTTTTTGAAGAAACATTTTTCTTAATTATTTTACATCATTCTCTTGTTATGTTCCTTCTATAATATGCTTATGCATTCTGGTTATAAAATGTTTCAGCTTAGTCAAATTGCGCTTTGTTGTTTTTTGTGGACGTCCAGATTGTGTTCTACGTCAATAGTTCTCTTCTTCTCTGAATTTTGAGAGGGTCCGGGAAACACTGGCTGGGTTAATCTGCAATTGCTTGCAATGTCCCATTGATTAATTCCTTTCTTGGATAAATAAGTGACTTCCTTCTTAATCTGACTGGTCAGTTGTTTTGCCTTAAGCATTCCGAGTCTTCATGCGTTCAATTAGGTACCAGTTCCAGTTATGCTACTAAAAACCAACCCATCACTCTTTCAATACATGTAAAATCTCATTAATTTCCATGTGTTATTATAAAAAAAACAGGATTTTACTCCCCACAAAACCTAAATTGTTAAACTTCTGTCTCAGGGTTTGCATATTGCTAGACTCTTGTCTCAGGGTGACAAGGATACATAATTGTTTTCTTGAAAAATTATTGTTTCAAAACCTGCTGCTAAAATGCATTGAGAAGTAACAATGTTATACTTCATCAGAATAATGTTTATAAAATAATTATTTTTGTGTTTTTCTGTAAAACTCGAAGTCTGGCAAAGCTGCAGGTGATGATGAAATCCGTTCCGAGATGTTAAAGTCCTTAAATCAGGATGGTATCCTGTGGCTGACTCGAGTGTGTCAGGTTGCTTGGATATCTGGACAGGCCCCTAAGCAATGGCAGACAGGAATTGTGATCCCTATCTTCAAAAAGGGAGATCAGAGAGATTGCAACAACTATCGAGGCATCTCTTTGCTCAGCATTCCTGGGAAAGTGTACGCTAAGTGTCTGGAGAAGAGAAATCGGGAAATAGTCGACTCCAAACTGTTGGGGGGGCAGTGTGGTTTCCGACCTGGCCGAAGCACGACGGATCGCATCTTTGCTCTAAGGCAAATCTTTGAGAAATCCTGGGAGTATGCAAAAGAGGTCTACGCTTGCTTTGTGGACCTCGGAAAAGCATATGACAGAGTTCCTCGGGAGAAGCTCTGGCAAGTGTTGCTAGAGTATGGAGTGGATGGGCAATTACTGGTTGCTATCATGTCTCTGTACGAAAGCTCTGAGATGTGTGTCCGGATAAATGGCATTCAGTCTAGACCGTTCACTGTGGGTGTTGGACTCCGCCATGGGTGCGTACTCTCACCCCTCTTGTTCATTATCTTTATGGACTGGATAGACAGGGGCAGCCGAGGCGATGAGCGTGTTTGTGTGGGGGACTGCCAGGTGGAGAGGTTGCTCTTTGCTGACGACCTTGTCCTCCTTGGGTCTTCTCGCACGAACCTTCAGCATGCACTAGACCGGTTTGCAGCCAAATGTGAAGAAGCTGGGATGAAGATCAGTGTGGCTTAAACCGAGGTTCTGGTCCTTTCAAGACAGCCTGCTCAATGCGCTCTCCATGTTAGGGGAGCCTCATTGAGACAGGTGGAGAAATTCAAGTATCTCGGGATTGCATTCACGAGTGATGGACGGCAGGAGAAAGAATTGGATGCTCGGATCGGTGCAGCAAGCTGTGTCAGATGTGAACTGTAGCGATCCGTGGTAACGAAACAAGAGCTGGGTAACAAAGCCAAGCTCTTCGTCTTTAAATCTATCTTTGTCCCCATTCTCACCTATGGTCATGAGGCTTTGTTAATGACCGAAAGAGTGCGATTGCGGGTACAAGCAGCCGAAATGAAATTTCTGAGAAGTGTGGCAGGTGTTACCGTACTAGATAGAGTGTACAGAAGCACAATAAGGGAATCTTTAGGTGTTGAGCCGCTACTTCTCCGCATTGAGAGATCTCAGTTGCGCTGGTATGGCCACGTGATACGGATGCCGCAAACTAGTCTTCCTAGGCAGTTGTTATTTTCCAAGCCGGTAGGTAAGAGACCAAGGGGTCGGCCTAGAACCAGGTGGCTAGAGTACATGGAGAATCTGGGTTCGAGTCGCTTGGATATTACCAGGAAGGACATGTGCCTAATTGCAGAAGATTGCGATCGCTGGAGATCCTCCATAGGGCTGCTGCCCTCGCGACCCTAACGGATAAGCTGGTTTGAATCGAAGTTTATGTTTGAGAAAGATCAAAATTAATCTCATTGCTAAGCTTTTATCTTGGAATTGTACACTGTATATCTATATATAAAAATGGATGTATGTTTATATGTATGTATACGAGGGTTGGGGAATAAGTCATGGCAACTATTTTTTTTCTTGTAGATATGTGAACGGATCACAAACGTATATGTGTCGTGTTGAAGTTCTGCAGGCATAGTGTGTATGCAGAACAACAGATGGCTCTGTGATAGCTGGTAGTAGTGCAGCGAGGGCTGTGAAATCAGTCAGTTGGTGAGTGTCGTGCGAGATGGAAGTAACCCGTGTTGAGCAGCGTGCTTACATCAAAATAGCCGTTCTCCGAACGAGAAATGCGATGGAATGTCACAGTGGAAGCCCTTGGGAATAATGCCCTACCAGACCGTACAGTAGCACGGTGGGTAGGAAAGTTTCAGCAAGGACGTGTGTCAACCAGTGATGAGCAACGTTCGGGACGACCGGTCAGTGTGCGGACCGATGTGGCACGTACAGTCATCGGGGACAGTAGCAGGGGACTACTTTGAGGGTCTTTAGGCCCAGGTTTGTCATGTCAACTTTATGTGTACTGTGTTGTCATTCTTTTCACCGTGAAGGCCATATTGCCCTGTATACTACCGTAATAAATTAGTGTGTTACGATATTTCAGTGCTGTTCATTGTCCACACATGTAGTTAACACCTTGTCCTTTCGTCTGTATATGTGACATTTTCCAACCGGACTGGTATCTTCAAGAAAAAAAATAGTTGCCATGACTTTTGACCCAACCCTCATATATTTATGTTTATTTGTATGTCCTTTATACAAATCTTCAGTTTTCTTCCGATCTTGATGAAATTGGGGACATTTGACCTTCAAAGCAAGAGGAAGAGCACTGTCTACATGAGATTTCGAAAAAATATTAATCTCTTATATAAAATTCATTTGACGTTTGTTGTTTGATTGTTTGCCCACTGACGGAATTTGCCATTGGATGGCGCTTAACTCGCACGTCCTTAGGATCCTAAATCCTTCCCTTTCCTCCGAAGATTTCGGCCATTACGCCATCGTGCATTCGGTTGTTTTATGATGTTTTAATCTTCATTTCTGCTAAATTTTTTGAGGTGTTGAGATCCTGTTTTCATTCTTTATATTCAGAAAATTCAGTGTATGTCTGAAGAGGTTCTTAAAACTTTTGAACTCAAATTCGCACCATATGTGCGTTAGGCTCAGACAAGGCCTTTACTTTCATTTTCATTTTCAATTAAAAACCTCTCCCGCAGGTAATGAGATTAGTATTTTTAGAGTGGAATAAACGACGCCATCTTTTGAAGCTAATTAACAGTTCAGGAAAAGAACTTGAAATTTGAGAAAAAGAAAAAATACATTCGGAATATTACAATCATTTTATTCATGATGCTGCATGCAGGAAGAAAATTTAGTCTAAACATTGATTACGCTCTGTTTGGGAGTCTGTTTGACTGCCTGTCTGAATGTCCGACGAAACCTCGAGAATGTTTCAACAGTTTCAAATTTTGCTAATGGTATTCGTACGAGTTCCTACCTGAGCTCACCTGAAAAGCTTGGCATTGAATTCGGACTAACAGTTTCGAGAAGGTTGAGACCAAACCCTCCCCCTGAAAAATTTTTAATTGGCAATAACAGGCATGAAAAAATTAACACTTTCGGAAATGACGAGCCCAAGACGAAAAACACGTACTTTTAGAATTTAAAAGAGAAAAGGCTTGGAGTATGTGCCCGTTATGAAGCTTAGACGAGGCACGCACACATTTCTTATTTAAATTGCAGTGTTGTTAGTACTAAACGAAAAAGTGGAAAATGTTAGGGCGATTGAAAGAAATGGTTAAAAAATGTTAAATTGGAAAATAGGCAACAGCTAAAAAAGGCTCAAAAAGGCTAGGCCAATTGAAAAAAAAAAAGGCTAAAAACTGTTAGGCCTATTGTTAAAAAGGGCTGAAAAAAAAGTTAGGCCTATAGTTAAATAAATGGCTGAAAAAAGTTAAGCCTACAGTGGCAAAGGGCTAATAAATGTTAGGCCTACAATGAAAAATGGGGAACAAATATAAGCCCGTTTGGAAAAAATGGTTAATGAATGTTCGGCCTTTTGGAAAAAATGGCTAAAAAACGAACCTTTTTCATGGGTTCAATTTCACTGAATGTTCACATACAGAAATTGCCAAATTTCATCAAAAAGAAGCCCCAGCAATGCTGGGTAAAACAGCTAGTTATACATAAAATTCGTCTGAAGTTGGTCATCCCTTAGTTCGTTTGATAGCCCCTCTCCCCCAGCCACTGTCAGTTGTTGCAGGGCTAATATTATCTCTCTTGTATAATAGGATACCACAAATTTAGGTGCTTTTAGGCCAAAATTTTTTGCATTATAATAGAAGATTGACAGTACCTTAAAATTTAATATCTGGGTCAAAAAAATCCTTACATTATAGGGATAATGTACGCTATAAAGATTTCGCTACATGGAGTTGATAAAGCATTAAATCAATAAGATTTTTGCCGGGGCCATAGCAAAATTAAGTTACAGAGATAATTTCGCTGTATCAATGTTTATTATATGGAGGCTTTGTGTGTACATTTCGGTCACCTTGTGGCCATCTTTGGTATTTCGCTGAATAATGGTCACAAGGTGGCTGAAATACGCATTCGATGTATGAAAATCTTTATGATAGAGAATATTTCGCACCATTGATGATAATGAGTTTCAAAGTAAAAATTTACATTTTTCTGTTCATTGTTTAGACATGGTTAATCTTCAAACATTTCTTAAACAAATTTTTTAAAAAATGATTAAAAATTGCAAGCACTTCTTGACTTTCGGTGCACCCTGTATTTCTCATTAATTCATCAGTTTTTGATTTGCATACCTTTTTTCCTCTCTTCCTTTAGGATTTGGGCGTTTTAATCTGGGAAAACCCTCCGAAACGCATGATGGTTTTAAGTCGATCTGGCCATGATGATGTAAAGCGGTTTTGGAAGCGACAGAAGAATAATTGTTAATATTATTTTCTTTTCTTTTCTGCTACCATTTGTTATTTATTATGTCTCAGAAAACTGGAGAAAGTGAGAAAAATAATCTCCAACTTTATAAACATTATATGTTGACTAAAGTTTCTTTCACAGTTTTTATTTATGGTGCTTCCATGGCATTTCAGTTTTTTTTGCTTTCCCTCTTGAGAGAGTACACTAGTGTATAGCAGAATTCCTGATCATAGAGTTTTTGGGTGTGCATGAAATGAAATGTCACCCGATTTGTTTTGTGAATCATTTATTTTCGTTCAGATCAGATATAGAATTCATATTTAAGTAATCACTGCAGCATGGAAATACCCCTCGAATGGATAATATGTTTCATATGCATGCCATTTTGCCTTACAACTGCCTGTACATTGGTGATGATTGCGACACAAATTTTCAGAAATTGTTTGGCATAACTCCACAATGATGACCCCGATTTTCACCACCTGTTTGGGTTTCCTGTGATACATCTTTTCTTTGAGGAAATCCCAAAGGAACAGCCCCGGGCTGTGGGGTAGCGACATACATCCATCTACAGAATGTTCTGAAAATCTGTACAACATTACACAAAGACCAAATCTGTCGTGTTGGAAATAAAGCACAACATTGGCAGTGCATGGCATGCTCCATCTTGCATGAACCACTGTGTCTGCAGTGGTAGACATGCCACGAGTTGAGGAAGAATATAACAATGACATATATGATGATTTCTAATCGAAACGCTTTGCTAAATTAAAGATTTTTGTATTGCTTTAAGTGGACCCATTTATTTGTATTTATTAATTAATATCAATACTAGAACTAATGTCATTACAAGGTCTGAATGATATTGCATAGACTTGTCTAGAACTGGTTTAGCAGCATAGCGAAATAGCATTCACTGATTACACTGGAATTGAAGAAAAATAGACCAATGATTCCACCAACACACTTTTCCCCATGCATTTCTTTCATGTGCACTATTCAAGGATGTTCCTTCACCCAGAATCAGACTGTTTGTTCACATGAGAGTAGGATTCATCAGAAAACCACGTGTTGTGTAACACAGCCTCTTCCTCGGTTGCCCAATTTGACACTGTTGTCTCTACTCACTGTCTTTTACCGTAAGCTTATGCACCACTGTCATCTTGTAAGGAAACGAGTCAAGATCAGAACGAATATTCTGTTGCACAGATTGACGTGAGATTCTCAAGTCCGCACAGTCTTTTGCTTGTTGATTTACTTGGACTTCCAGGGAAATCCATTTGCACAGCTTCAACATTTTCTGGCATGTGAACACTAGGTGCATGTGGCCCGGTTACTCTCGAAAGCAAATCCACCACGTTGAAGTTGGTGATACAATTTATCGGAATAAATTGGCAACTTTAATCTTATTCAGTATTTCAGCATTGTGTTTCTCAAATGTTGCTGGATACATTTTAAAAACTGAACATTTGTTGCGAAACTGTGGGCCAACTCTGAATCGGGTTTCGACAGATGTTTTCAATTTCATGAGGTCAACTGGAAAACTGTTTTGAAATTTTAAAATGTTGAACATGATATTCCGAGGGCTTTTCTTTTTTTTTGACTTTACAGCATTTCACAATACAAGATGGTCTACACGTCTGTACACCTCAAATTACTTGATAACTATCCTATAATTTAAAGCTCTATTTATACCAGCAAATAGGCATTCATGGGTGGGATATTTGTTGATGACCTCCAATGACCTAATATGCAAATAGATTTATCCATTTGGTCATCCAAAATTTATCTCCTAAATTGTAACATAATATCTTGGTCATTGTTCGCTGCCGAGAACATAATGACTCGTACTGTTCTCCGCCATGCATCTATTTTTTTCTGCATTTTTTGATGTCTGGGTGACTGTGAGGCTTGTTAAATGTCCGATTCCATCAGCAAATCAAACCGGTGGGCAATGTCTAGGTCTTCTGCCATTGATTTTCCCTGGTAAAAGTATCTTGCCCAGTCCATCCTGCTCTATTTATGTGACCGAAGAATTTTCAAGGTTTTCTCTGTAATGCAGGAAGAAGTCTGGTTAATGTTTAATTTATCCAGGTTTGATGGATTAGTTTATTCTTGCAATCCATAGCACCCAAAGCATTCTTCTGCAGCAATTTACTTCAGAGGCCTCAATGCGTTACGGTCCACAGCATTTAGCATCCAAGTCTTAGATCCATAGGTTCCGATTGAAAATATCAAAAGCCTTCATTAACCTCATTTTTGTCGATTATGAGATATGATGATTTTTCCATGTTTTAGTTAGCTTTCCCAGAGTGCTTTTGGCCATTCCAATTCTTCTTTTAATTTGACCTGTGCAGCTTCCTTTATTAGAGACCTGAGAACCCAGATAAATTACCTTGCTCTTCACTTCGATGCCTATGTTAAGAGATAGTGAATGAGTTATGCTTCTTCGACTTGCAATCATTCGTTGACATTTTGTGGGATTAAGCTTAAGACCAAGTTGTAGGTTCAGTCTCTCAATAAGGGAGAGGAGTTCTGCTGGTTGTTTCACATGATGAAAGAGTGTTGCATCATCCGCATAGCGCTAGTTGTTCAAGTGCTTGATCCCACCATTCCAGTTTTCTATTGCTTTCCTTATAATCCACTCTCCATAGATATTAAAGAGGACTGAAGAAAGGATGCATCATTGTCTAATCCCCTTGCTTACTTTAAAAGGCTGGCAGTGGGAGCCATCTAATTGCATATAGAATCTAGTTGAGGTGTTTAGGAACACCCATTTCCAAAAGAATAGACCACAGGTGACTTCAGGAGATTGTGTCAAAAGCCTTGGTTTAGCAGATGTAATTTATAGTCATAGCATTTTTTTATAATTGGCCTTACATTAAGGAGTTGTTCCTGTATCCCTCTCCCTGGGATAATCCTGTCTGCTCTTCAGTTATTTGAGAGAGCATATGTGGTTTTAGCCTTTTATGGATGATATGTAGCATAATTTTGCTAGCGTGGGAGATGAGTGCAATAGTTCGGTAGTTTTGGCATTCGTTTTTTGGCTCTTTCTTGTGAATTGGAATACAGATGGAATCTGTCCAATCAGTGGGCCAAATACCAAATCCACATCTTGTTGCAGATTTTATAAAAAAAATTTTGATAACCTTATTCACCAGATGCTTTGAGCATTTCTGTACAGATGTTATCAGTTCCTGGTGGTTTGCAGTTCTATAATTTTTTTATTGCACATCTTATCTCTGATCAAAGTACAGGTAGTTCCAATAAGTCAAGGTGTTGTGGGGGTGTTGAATTTTCTTCATGTTGTTGGCTTTCAGAGCTCAGTAGATTTTCTCCTTAGTTGCACCACCAATTGCTCAACTAATCATTTTTCCTTCTATCAGAATTAATTTACATCAAGATATTCATGGTTATGCTACTCATAATGCAGGAAGTATTTACTTGCCTATTATCCGACGTAATTACCAATCTAGGTGCATTTCAATAATCGGAATCAAGTGTTGGTCCTTGTTACCTTTCGAAATTCGCTCTTTACCTATTTTTTCTGCTTTCCGCAAAGCGTTAAAAAATTTCATTCTCTCTGGGAAATTATGTCAATTTACAATAAATTTTGGTGAGCTGTTTAATCAACTATCCTAATACCTTTATAATTATTCAAATAGAACCTATCTTTGTTCTATAGCTTAAGATATTATATTTTTCATACATCATTTGTTTTTTTGAGTGACCTCTTTTAATTTGTCTGATTATTAATTACTTTAGTTATATTTATTTGTTCATTGTTTTTTATTATATATGGCTAGGTGTAGCCGTTATCATGTTAATCTTGTCAATTAATCTAATTTTTTTATTTTATCTAATTTTATGTATTTTGAAACTGTTTTTAGCATTTAAGTATTTTTATTAGTCTATTTTTTCTGTATTTTAACTAATTACTAACTGTATTTTTTTCATTGTTCTGTGTCGTGCCCTCAGAGACCTAACTAGTCGGTCTTGGACCATACTGGCTTTGTTGGGCACTGCTGTATTATTATTTTTTACCGTAAATAAATAAATAAATAAATAAAATAAGATGAAAATAAGATGTATTATGTCTCCTTTATCCGTTAAGATTCCTCGATTCTCCTCTTTTATTGGGAGAGACTTAATCGTAACAGAGAGGACACAATAACACAAAACTCATATCATAATCAGATGAACAGATCGCTAAAAAAATGAAACTGAAAAATTTTTACAAGCAAAAGGTTGACTTTTATTTTTCACTGTAAATAAAAAAATTGGCAGTATAACAGAGGCTCCTCTGCAAGCAAAAACAACACGCGGATTCCCTCGAAACGTCTTCCTTCAACCCTGAAGCACAGTGTTTTACAGAGATTACAGCGGCAGCAGCAGCAGTCTCCATTTTCGAGGGAACTATCCATATGATATGTTTTTTTTTACTGTGTTCATAATTGAATGCAGAACGAGTTTGTCATTGGAAATTGGTCCTTATCTATAACAGTTTCAGATAAATTTTTTATGCCCTAATTTGCATAATGAGGCCATCGGATGGTCACCAACAGAGTACACAACTTCCTATTTGTTGACATTAACAGATTTTAAATTCTGCCATAATTATCAAGTAATAAGAGGGGCAGAGATTTTTCATCCACATTTTATTGGCTGTACATATTATCCAACAAGTGCATAGATGCATTCTCGTAGCCAGGTCCTTCTTCCATTCTTTGCAGACTTTTTCGATTAACAAAGAAACAAACAAGCGATAGCGTACTTGATTGACACTGAGATAGCCACTGCACACGTTATCCACATCCTTCGTGATATTCAAATTTTGTTGAAAACTTTGTGACCATCCATAAATTCTGTGATCTTCAAAGAACATCCACTGCACTTAAATTTGAAGACTTAATGACCATTTTTTTCCCGTTTGAACCTTGAGATGTGATTTAATTGACAAAACTGAGTTGAGTTGGGAAGTAATAAATGCAAGGATTAGTCACAAAATGAATACAGTGAATAAAGTCTTGATTAAGAGTAGTGAAATTCATGAAACTTCTTATCCACTAGGAGGATGTGGTGAATTTACACTTCCAAGACAAAAAACATGAAGTAGCACAATGAATGTGAGAGGAAGACACTTAGAGCACAAATATAAAGTGTAAAATGAAAGTGAGCAGTATAGAAAAATAATTTATTTTTGTTGCTGTGCAGTTGTTTTCAGATTTTTATACACTTTGTCAATATTTGTATGTTATTGAAGAGAATTATTGGAAGCATCACTTTGTAATTTACTTGACCATGATCATGCGTATTGGTTTTTATTATCAGAAACCATTATAGAGATTTTAACTGCAAATTGTAAAAAATGTTGAAGATCTTGATGAAATTTTTTCAATAAAATTTTTCTTATTTTTTCTTAGTAATTCCTTGTGAATGAGTTGTGTGCTTTGGTGGGACTGAATCGTCACCTTATTGGAAGGTAATAAAACCAAGTGCTGAAAGGCTAAACTAGTCACCATCATATAAACTGTGTAATGGAAAATAAACAATACGAGGCCTTTCGGTCATTTTATTTACAAAGTACAAAAAGTCTTTGATTATAACAATTTAAAATTTCAAACTAAAGATGTAAACAATCAATTAATGTAATGATACCTCTCAACAATGTATCTATTTAAACTTATATTCTTAATCTTTACTGAAAGAAGAAATCAGTTACACTTTCAAAAAATTTTTAACCTGAAGAAGGTCTTTGTAAATAAAATGTGTAATGGAAAATATTTCCAAAATTTCTGAATATTTTTTGCAAATGAAATTAGTTAGGCCTATTCTAAGAAGTTTTGTGTTTTCAAGATTTTTTATATCCACTCTAGTGCACGGCACAAAAGAAAAAGGAAACTGGGGGCATGCTTAATGTAAGTGCTTATTGATTGTAGATGTTATGTGCAGATTGTGCAGTTAAAGATAACCTATGAAAGCTGGTTCCTGCTGTTACAGGGAAGCTTATTGGCGAAATGGAGGGGAGCCATATACCCATTCGTCAGTGATAATTTATTTGACATTAAAAAGATGTCCGGCTCGGTAGCTGAGAGGGTCTTTCATCGTGTGGATGAAACCAGCGAGTCACAGGTTCGAATCCCGCCGAGGGCATGGATGTTTGTGTTTATCATCCTTTCATCGTGTGGAAGGCAAGGGAAACCACCGCATTATCACTTATTCCAAGAAATCTCCTGATGGCCATAGTCCGGAGGGTGAACCAGCTTATGGGCTGAATACACCAACACTCATAAACAGATGAAAAGCATTAAATGATCAAATATTTCGCAGATTTACAAGTTTACAATTCAGTACTCTAAACTACAAAGGAAAACCAGAAGTAGATTATTTGGTTAATGTTTACTATGTGAACAACCGCAACATCAAAAGCTTAGAATCCGCACAATCAAAAACGCAAAACTTCTGAATCCGTACACCCCAAAAGCGAAACTGCCCAAACTGGTCAAACGAATTTAAAAAGCAACAAAACTCCAAACAAAATAAAAAAAAGAAGCTCCAAACAATTAAAATACTAAACAAAAAACTAACCTGAAACATGCAAACTAAACGCGACCCACCATAACTCAAAAACTTCAACACCACAAAAACAGCGCTCGCTGCCACGCTAAATATTGAAAAATCGAAATTTCTCCAACAGAAAAAACACTTCCACCACAAAAAAATGGCTGATTTCAAATGGCCGCTCAATATCGGTAACACCACAGCAACCCATACACAACTACCAACACAGAAAAGGCAATGACAACCCCGCACACCAAACAGAAAAACGAACAAAAAACGCTAACTCCCCCAAAAACGCAAGAGCAAAACGCTCAATCTGCAGCAACGTTTGTGATTGTTCAGATAGTAAACATTAACCGATTATTCTTCTAAAATATCTGTAACAAATAACATATATATATATTGTGTGCCCAAATGAAAAGGAGACTTTCACTCTATCTAATCAAAGTTGGTAAATCTGTTTGCTCAGTTTTTTTTCGACGAAGAAGAACCCATACTCCTCGCCTGGCTAGAACGGGGTGAAACAGTTAAGGCTGAACGGTACTGCAACGCGTGCTGAAGGCGAAACGGGCCATCGAAAACAAGCGCAGAGAGAAGCTCTCGAAATGGATTGTGCGGCTCCAAGACAAGAAGGCCCTCCACCTGCTGGAAACATTTCGTTGGGAAGTCCTCAAACATCCTGTGTACAGCCCCGACATCTCCCCATGTGACTCCCATGTTTTCGGCCCCTTAAAAAATCACTGACAGGTCATCAGTTCACTTTCGACAAGGAAATGCAGAACACCGTGGAAAAAGGATCCGTATGAAACCACTGAAGCCATCATTCGCTTCTTACGCTCTGAGATCAGTGCATCATTATCAAAGGCAATTATGTGTAGGCGCCATATTACTCATTAACTCGCCGTCAAATATTCTCTACTTAAAATATTCGTTAGATATAACCGTAATCTCCTTTTCATTTGGGCACACCTTATACATATACACTGAAGAGCCAAAACATTATGACCATCACCACATTGACGAATGAACTCGTCTGGGTCTCGTGAAGGGATCGTAATTAAGTGGGAATGGTATTTAACTGCTGCTGGAGAAGGTAGGAATTAGTCTTACACTTAATTTTGCGAGTGATGGGAAAGGCTGCTGAATCTAAGTGAATTTGATAAAGGGCAGATTGTAAAGGCCCGAAGACTCGGAACGAGTATCTCCGAAATTGCACGACCGTTAGGTTGTTCACGATTTGCCGTTGTTCATTTATGCAAAGTGAATAAATGACGGTGAAACCAGCAGTAGAGGTCAAAGTGTTGGACGCGCACGCGTCATCAAAGAAAAGGACGTCGGTGACTGTCCCGCTTGGTAAAGCAAGATCGGTGCCAGACAGTGGCTCAGCTGACAGCCCAATCCAACAAACAGTTGCAGATCCAAGTGCAAGAGTTTCGGAACACACAGTTCAGCAGACATTGTTGGATATGGGACTGCGCAGCAGACGTCCCAGTCGTGTGCCTCTGTTGAGTAAGCGTCATTGTCAACTACGCCTACAGTGGGCCCGAAAATATCGAGACTGCACCATGGATAAGTGGAAGAGACATGCCTGGTCTGATGAATCCCGATTTCTTATTCATCACGTCGATATTCGTGTCAGGGTACGCTGGTGGTGGCGGTATTATGCTTTGGAGGACATTCTCATGGGTGGCTCTGGGACCTGTAGTTGTGGTAGAACCAGAGACCGTTAAAGAATAGAGACTTGACATTTCCTCTTTTCCTGTACTAAATCATGTAATGAGTTTGCAGCGTTTCGCCCTCTGGTTAATCCAGCCATCACTTCAGGGACAATTGATAATTTACGTCACCACGGTCATGGGACAATTAGTGATTTACGTAACATCCGCCAAGGGACATTGATGATTTACGTAACAACTCCCAAGTTTCGGCGCCATTAAATGACGCCAACTAAGCAGCAAAGCTGACCTTGCCTATTGCCTCAGAGGTTAGAGGTAACGCTTCTAATCTCGGACGCAGTGCCTAGGCAGGCTTTGCTGCTTAGTTGACTTTATTGATTTATATTTAATTACTTAAAATTTATATTTGTTTTTTTATTTAAATGAGATCCTAATATTTACTATTTTGCTATAAATCGTTTAATTATTTAACAAAATTAGATACAAGACAATGTTCTGATAATTAAAAATAGATTTACGAGAAAAATTTTCCTCGTATTTTCCATGCTTATAAAAAACAAGATTTACCAAAAATGTTACATTGCATAAAAGAAATATTTACAAACTCGAATTCTACATTACTTTATTAAATATTTCTATAATACAGGAAACAGGATTACATACAAGTTACGATTAAGAATTTAAAAAGAACAAAAGTTCATATTAAGAAGCTTTTAGAATTTTTGGATTACATCTTGGAAATATCACTAGAAAAACAGTTTTCTTGTTAAATAGGATACAACTAAATGAATATCTAGTAAACCATCACTTTCATAATGTGTTTTGGCATCATTAAGAAATCAAACAATGAATCTTTTAACTGAAAATTTATAAAAAAAAAGGTTTTAACCAATAAAGTAACGGTGATTGGTTAGATGGTCTTAAAATTTTTTCCAGAACTGTATTTGAGAGTGTCCATTTTACTTTGTCTACCAATTAAAATGAGAAATTTAAGTTGGCATGCCCAGTTCAGTTTTATTGGATCAAATATAATTGAACTAACTGTAAAATGTTATTGAATAGTCAACTTGGAAAAAGGAAAAATTTAAATATTTTAAA
>JAHWFO010061794.1:0-18490 GCA_023313115.1 Rhysida immarginata | reverse complement strand
GCACACTAAATTATGATGATCAAAAAAGTATACGTACATATTTTTAAGATTTATTTATTAACATAAACAAAGCAGCTTAATATAATTTGTAATAAAAAGATAACAACCAAAACCTTAAAAAATGTTATTTTTATATGTTTATTTAATTTTTCGCGGCATACTTAAGATCTCCTCATGCACACCAAAGTGCCATGACACACTAGTTGATAAATCGCTGTTTTAGACTAAAAATTTCATACAAAAATAAATAAAGAAATTTTTACGCATAGGAAAAACGACTCTTAGTTAATGCACGGTCTATAGATATAAATGGTCACCGAGCTCCACTAAAAAATGAAGCTAATGTTTCTAGCTTCCGATAGGGTGGGAACTCCATTGAAAAATGGCGCTATCGACCCACCTGCGCCTGCAACGTCGCCCTATCGGGAGATAGAAACTTTAATTTCGTTTTCAGTTTCAATGAAATGCTCAATGACGTATATTAAAGCTAGACTCCGAAACCAGGCGCAACAGGTGAAGCAAATTGGAAAGCTCGACCGCCCAGAACTGTCATGGCCGAAAGTGAGTGAAAATGATGCAAACTGAAAATTCATACATTGTTACATCATCATAAAAAGGCATTGTTAATCGTATCTCTACCAATAATGAGCCCTAAATTATGATACTTTGAACGTTTCACTGAGCCCTAAATTATGACTTCACGTGATCATGTAACAATGTAAGAATGTTTCAGTGCACAGGCTTTCTTTCTAAGAGGTGTTGTCGATACCGCCTAGAGAGAAAAACTGCTCACAAAAAAATCATACTTTGTTACATCACCTACGTTAGGGACAACTTCGGTTTATCATTAGTAGAAATATGATTAACAGTACCCTGCCGTGGGTGACGTAACAATGTATGACGTTTTCCGCTCAGTTGAGTCAAACATAAGTTGTCATGTTTAATCGCATTTCTACCAATAATAAGCCCTAAATTATGACTAGATAAGATGATGTAACAATGTATGAAATTTTCGCGCTCAGGTTTTGAGTAGAGGTGGTGTTGGTTGAGTCAACACCATCTATACCAACACCACCTATACTCTGTCCAACGAAAGAAAAACTGGGCGTGTCCAGTTAAATTTCCAATTTCAATTGTTAAACATTGTTAATTTTATTTTGCAACAATGTCTAACAATTGAAATTGGGAATTTAATTAGACCCGCCTAGTTTTTCTTTCGTTGAACAGAGTATAGATAGGAGGCCTGATAACGGAAACGTTATACACTGTTAATCCTATTTCTACCAATAATAAGCCCTAAATTTGGTCGACTAACGATGATGTAACAATGTATGACGTTTCTGCTATCAGACCTTCTGTGTAGGAGGTGTTGCCTATATTCAAAGCCTGAGCCAACGCCTCCTATAAAGATGGACTCGATTTCAGCAGTTTACTCTGTGAAATCTAATGAACATATGGTATTGTGAGACATATGCTACGAAAGGTAAACGTTCAAAGTTTACTTCAAACGCATCATATCACATCACTTCACAGGTGTTCTATGTGAGCGACTTGCGTAACTCGACATTACAGGAGGCGTTGCCTGAGCGCGGAAATGTTATACATTGTTACATCATCATACGGAGTCGTGTTTAATCGTATTTCTACCAATAACAAGCCCTAAATTATGACTTCTTATGATCATGCAACAATGTATAACGTTTTCGCGTTCAGGCTTTGAGTAGAAGTGGTGTTGGTAGAGGTGGTATTGGAAAGACAGGCCTCGAAGCGAAAAGTACCAGACTATCTGGGTTCGAATAACAATCCAACCATCATTGTCTTCATCTTGATGTTAATATCAGTGTTTTTCCGGTTTTTGGAAACAATGACGTTTGGATTGTTGTTCGGACCCAGATGGTCAGGCGACTTTTCCTAACACTACCTCTACTCTAGGCGGTATTGCTTTTCCTCTTCGAGGCAACACCTCCTAGACAAAAGGCCAGATAACGGAAACGTCATACATTGTTACATCATCATCATTAGTCGACCAAATTTAAGGCTTATTATTGGTAGAAATACGATTAACAATGATGTTACAATGTATGACGTTTATCCTTCAGGCCTTCTGTCTAGGGGTGCGTTCACTTATTCACTTGGAGTCAGTCCGAGTGACTCCCGTGACTCTGAGTCATTCGGATTCCGTTTCTTTATTTGCTCCGAGTCATTTGGTCTCCGTTTCTTTATTCGCTCTGAGTTAACTCCCTTGACCTCCAACATCAGGGTACGCTTGGAGTCTTTCGGTGTTTGTTCCTTTATTCGCTTGGAGTGCGACTCGGGTTAACTCCCTTAACTCCTGCTTTCAAGCTGGAGTCATCGAGTCAAAAAATTTAATGAGAAAGACGACGCAACATGAAGAGTGCCAACAAAGTTGCGACTTCAACGATGATTAATTTTGTTACAATGAGATATCGTTTGCGAGCGCGATTGTTAGGAGCCATGACAACCACACAAACAAGAGAAGACTTTATTTCTTCAAGCTGGCGCATACGTTGTTTAACTATTAACATGGCCGCCTCTATCTTTCGAAAGTACACGATCATAGCTTACCATAATTGGTTAGCCTTCCATTGTTGTAGGCTTGGCACGATACAAACGAAAATTTAGCTTAAATTGATAGAAAATTTGATTCAAGACAATTTCTTCAGCATAATTATTAATTTTTATATGCTCAATCTCAGTTCCATCTTTACGCATGAGGCCACCCTAGCCTCTGTGATAATAAATTAAAATTACAAGTATGACCAGAACTTTGTTTTTATAAAAATAATCAAAATTAAAAGTATGTTATTGTTTATTCCTGTTAATAAAAAATAACTTAATGTTAAAGGTTCCCCATAACCAAAAGTGCCATGGGCACTGCTCATGCTTTTCTGATGCCTCCGGAGGTTGTGAATAGGGGGAAAATATCTTGAATCGTTCACAAGCAGTGTTGCCAATTTAAAAGCTCATTTTTATTATTTTGTGCATTTTACATTAATTTACGAAGTAGTATAATATGTTTATTTATTAATGAATGATTCTATACTCATTTGTAAATGGAGAAGATAAAATAACAAATAATAAGAATAAATAATCACAAATTTACCAATGAATAATGATGTGAGTTTTTGAAGAGAACTGAAGACTTGTAAATGAATGGTAGATGGTTGCTGTGCATTGTTTAATTTTTATTAAAAATGTCCAACAAAAGACAAGCGCATGAAAAAAAAAGGTTAAATTAGCAATACTGCACACAAATGATTATAACGATCAAAGTCTTCGATTGTTACGTCGTTGTGTTGACTCTGAGCCATGACGCTAGTACTCTGATCACGTGATCACATTGACTCGGAGCATGACTCCGAACGAATAAGTGAACGCACCCTAGGAGGTCTTGGTCTTTCTCGTTGGCCTCGTGGTAGGTAGTTACGTCGTCATCACAAGTCACAACAACAACTCCTTGGTTGTCCACCATCGATCGCATGCTTGGGGTGTTCATTCTATTCTCGACTGGAATGGAGTTGGCCAATGAGCAATGGAGATTTCCTAACTCTAATGTTGTCTGTGCGTGGTAGGTGCTTTTGCCTTCCAAGAATTCATGCCACATTCAGTTTTTCTGAATGGTTGAACTCTGCCGTCGCCGCCGTCGCCACCGCCGCGGCCGCCCAAATTCAACACGCCGAACTACGTCTGCTCTGAAGAGACGAGCAGCAGTAAACCGCGCGGTTCAAATTAATTGGAAATGGTTAGCGGTGCGGCACTCCGATCCGCACGCCGCAAGAAATTTGTGAAACCCGCTATAACCGACAAAAAAATTTTATTTTTCTATACAAAATATACAAAATTAAAAATAATTTAATAATCACTCTAAACTTTGAATGAATAGGCGAATCCGCGAAGATACAAAATTGTTTTGTTCATATTTTTCTACAATTCGAGAAATTTCATTAGAAGTCATACGATACTCTTTTCCGAGTTGGATGAACGCGTCTTCCAGAAAACATTGAGAGATGCTCAGTTCTTCAGTTTTCTTGAATTTCTCTTTTTTTAACCTTTTTCATTAAAAGCCCAAATAGTTGGGTGATAGAGAGCTTTTTATGCAACCTTTCATATATAAGATAGTTATTCGTCTTATTCTCATTTGGTCGATGAAACTGTCTCGATGAATTGGTTGCCGATGAAGTGACCTCTAACCAAGTTGAATTTAGACTCGATTATTGTCTGATAAACGGAAAACGCACTTCTCTGGCCAACGTAATAAAAGCTGTCGTCTGAAGACTGGTTCACATTGCCGTTTATCACCGGCGTCTTGGAATCGGGGGCGTTTCTCGCGCGTCTCAAAAAACGCGGTGAATTCGCATTCACCGTTTTGAACTCTCAGCGGTTTTTTCAGGGGTCGCCCAGGCGTTTTCTGGAACTTACGGCGATTTTTGAAAAACGCCACCAATCAGGTGCGAGACCTATTATGCACATCGAGCGAGCCAATCACCGAGGGAAACGTTAGAGAGAGAGAGAGAGAGAGAGAGAGATCGATAAATCCTTAATGCGGTAAAGATCGTCAGCGCAATGAATAAGAGAAATAATTATTAATAATTGTATGTAAGCTTCCGCTGTGTAAGTTTTTAAGTAAACAAAATAAAAGTAAAGAACAAAAAAAAATCACGCTGTGGAAGCTTACAAACAATTAGAATTAGCATTAAAATATTAAGGATTAGCCGATCACCGATGCTGCCCGTCACTCCGCCATTACATTTCAGTACACACTGTGACTCGTTGTTGTTTCAGTTTTTATTCTTTAGTAATGTCGAAAAAAATAAACAATACAGCAACTTACCGTCCACCTGGTTGGTTCATTCTTCAGCCAATCGTAATTTAGGACACAGGAAGATGGCCTAAAATAATTTTAACGGCCGTTAAAAAAGGAGGTTGTTGTTAACGGCCTCCGATTTTCTCGCGTCTCGACTTTCAGGCAATTTTTCTGAGATGCGAGAAAATCGGAGGCCGTTTTTCTACGTTTTTATGAGATGCCGCGTTTTCGCAAACCGGCCATTAGTGAATGCGAAACGTAACGTGCGCCAAGTATCACTGATCCGAGAAGTGAATGAGGTCTGAAACGATTGATCAAAACCAATGGGCGCGCTGATATTGAAACGAAATATGGCGGTCAACAGAAACGATAATCCAGCGAATCTTCTTGTGCAATGAATTCCGAGGCAGACGCTTGTTGCCAATACTCATGTTGAAGCCCATTCACGCTTTTACACTGGTGCTCAAAATTAACAGGACAAACATATTTTCGTGGATTTCTCTAAAACTACTGGACCGATTACCTTGAAATTTGGTAGGGTAATAGAATAAGCTATCACAATTTGGTAGGGTAATGGAATAAGCTATCACGAATAATTATTGAACATAACTTTCAAACCATGCTCATGAAACCATGGAATGTCAAAAACAAGATTGCATTAAGGGTCTTTTTAGGAGGCTAATACGTGTATGGTCACCTCTAACAGCAACACAGCTCTCACAGCGATTCCTCATGCTGTCTATGAGGCTGTTAATGAGGTGTTGGGGCAAGGAACCCCACTCCTCCATTAGGGCAGTTCGTAGCTCCTGGAGGGTTCTGGAAGAAACCTGGCGAGCTGCAATTCTCCTGCCCAGTGCATCCCAAACATGCTCTCTATCGGGTTCAGGTCTGGAGTTCTTGCTGGCCATTCCATTCTTTGAATATCCTCCTCTTCGAGGTATTCGTTGACCAGCCTTGCCCTATGTGGACGAGCATTGTCGTCCATAAAAATGAAATGGGGACGAAAGGCACCCCTGAAGAGCCTTACATAGTGTGCTAAGATGTCGTCCCTGTACCTCTGAGCAGTCAGAAAGCCTCTCTCAAAAACGTGGAGGTCTGTGCGTCCGTCCAACAAGATGCTGCCCCAGACCTTGACACCACCACCACCATAGTGGTCAACTTCCGTGATGTTAGAGGGATTGTAGCGTGCTCCTGGTTCTCTCCAGATGAAAACTCGCCGGGAATCCGTGCTTAGACTGAATCTCGACTCATCACTGAATAAAACATAGGCCAAGTGTGCTTGGGTTCAGGGCTGGTGTTGTCTGCACCAAATCAGCCGGGCTCTCCTGTGTCCTGGAGTGAGTGGGATGCAGACCGCTGGTCTCCTGGCATACAGCCTTCTCTCATGAAGCCTCCGGTAAACAGTATGCCTCGAAACAGAGGTTCCAGTAGCAGACGAGAGCTCGTTTGCGAGGCTGAGTAGCCGTCATCTCCCTATGGCGCCTGGCTTTTAGAGCAAGATACCTGTCTTCTTGCCTTGAGTAGCCCTAGGGCGACCTTGCCCTGGTCGTCTGCATATCGTCCCTGTCTCTTGGAACTGTCTCTATAATTCCGAGATGACTTTTCTCGAAACATGAAAAAATCTCGCAACTTCTGCTAGGGTCTGTCCAGCCTCCAATCGTCCCATTGCTCTCCATCTTTCGGAATCTTCTAACCTTCGGTGATGTTCCATCTTTCCGTAAGATGGCTAGAATGTCCAAAACTTACACGCAGCAGCCTTTTAAAGCGATGTCACAAAGACGGTTATTTCGAAGTAGTTTAATTTACAAATGCAAAGAAAGACTTGAACGATTATTATTGGTTAGTAGTAATCCGCATTGTTAACTTTCTTCAACCCCAAATTTCAATGGAATCGGTCCAGTAGTTTTAGAGAAATCCACGAAAATGTGTTTGTCCTGTTAATTTTGAGCACCAGTGTATTTGGCGCAGCAAGAAAGATGCATCCAAATTTTATACTAAACAGTACTAAAGCCGAGAAAAAATCTTTTTTAGTTCCCAAACCTCCTAGAACAGGGGTTCGAAACATTTTAGAATGGACAAAAACAAAATGTAGAACATCCTCATATAAATTTTTTACAATATACTTCTAATATTAAATTTAAAAGTTTAGAATCTGTGCATTTAGATTTTAACATTTAATCATTTCGAAATATCTCAAATACGCCCGTGAAGTGGTGAGGGAACGCTGACGTTGGTATTTGATGGAGGAGAGGTCGTGAAGAGATGAAGCATGAGGAAAATTTTTTCCCTGTTTCAGAAAAGATATGCATGGGAGAGGAGGCACGGGACTGTGACATTACGAAATGGTCTAGTAAAATTTAGTCATCTAAACAAACAAAATTAAGGGTTTCTATATTAGAAATGTAAAAAAAAGGTAATAAAATTAAGGAGATAATTATTATTATTTTCCAAATTAATAATGCGAAATTCTATTTTAAAATTTAAATTCTTGTAATTATGTTTCTACAGGCAGGGACTGTCCAGCACGAACTTTTACATATGGAAGAGTAGAATATGATACCAGATTAGTAAGTAAAATTAAATAAATGTAAGGTAACTATAAACTCAGTTTTGTTTACTGTGCAAATGTGATATTGTGCAAAAGTAGAAAAATTTGAGTGCATATATACTCCTAAAATGATACAACCCAAAAACATATAACTACAGATATATGAACCACAAAAAAATTAACCGCACACATATAATTATAAATATATATTTATTTATTTATTTAGTTGCATTCCGGATGGAATAAATTACATTTAGGATAGTAAATTAGAGAAAGTATAGATTATAATTGGGAAAATTTTTAGGTACAATAGAATTAGTTAATAGGAGTTCGGAATTGTTTAGTTGCTCTTCAGTAAAAGTCTAGTCTTGATCCAATGGTCCTTTGATAATAGGGTGGTGATAATGCTGTTTTGAATCTTTATATCTATTTGTTCTCGTATTGATGATGGTAGTTCATTCCATAAATAGATGTCATTTCGATACCTTTATTGGGATTTCGAATATGTATCGATGCGTAATCCGGTAATCGGCGTTATGAATGTACCAATCTCTAACGAATTCTGCGGGATGACCTTTTAGATGTAAACCATTTGTTAATTCAATAATAATAAGTCCAATGCGACGTATGTTTGTTAGAGAAATGAGATGTTAATAGCTAAAAATTCGGATAATTGAAGTAGTTATGCTTAATTTGAATGCGTATGATTTGATTATAAGCAACTTTAATGTGATTTAAATTCAATTTTGTGGTGCTCGCTCAAATTATAACATGGTTGCTATAAACGATTCATTCGACTTCAAAACACGGTATTTTGACTGGTCCAGGGTAACGGCTTTTTTGGATTTAGTGACTTCATCGAAGGGTTTGGCCGTTAATTGGTTGATAGTTGAGAAAGATTTCTTCAAGCCGTTGCAGAAGCAGATTGGTTTGGTTTGGTTTGGTTTGTTGGTATTAACGTCCTTTTCAACTGCCATGGTCATTTCAGGACGGCGTTATAGGGGCCGCAAATTTTGCCTCGCAAGGGTTCTTTAACGTGCAGCCGGCAAACGACTACACGGGACCAACGGCTTTACTTCCCTTCCGAAGGAAGTGCGTGATCTCAGGATTTTCCCCCTGTAGAAATCCTCGTCGTCCTCGGGCATCAGAGGCGATCACGCAACCACTGAGCCACCGAGGTCGATGAGAGCAGATTGAAGAGGGCAGATCGTAAGATGCCACTCGATGGTCGGCTGTTTTGGGAGCGAGAGACGACGTTGACGCGCGGAGGGTAGATCCTTGTCGTCGAAGGCTCGAGCATTAGACTGAGCGCCGCCAGATTCCTGGTTTCATCTAATAGTACTGTTTGAGGTGGCAGTTCCTTGAGCCAGTCGGCCGCTTGTCCTTCTGCTGCCATGGTCCTCACTGAGTTTCTCCCATCTTAACGGGTGTGCCGGTGGAAGTATCGCAGATTTTGGGCTTCATTTGGTAGGCTGAGACTTTTCTTGGGAAGAGAAAGTACGCATTGATTACTATTTTACGGGCAATTCTGTTGTTCTTACTCGCTTCTCGTCCTTTTGCTTCTAATATTATGTCCCATTCACCAGCCCATCATCAGCGGTTACGTGATCGCCTCTGATACCCGAGGACGACGAGGATTTTTTCAGGGGGGAAATCCTGAAATCACGTACTTCCTTCAGATGGAAAGTAAAACCGTTGGTCCCGTGTAGTCGTTTGCCGGCTGCACGTTAAAGAACCCTTGCGAGGCAAAATTTGCGGAACCTATAATGACGTCCTGAAATGACAATAGCAGTTGAAAAGGACGTTAATACCAAACAAACCAGCCCATCATTTCACTTTGATTAAGAATGGCATTAGCTAAGACCTAGGTAGATTTCTCTTTTATTATATTTCTCTGCTCACGAAAGCGTCCTGTCTGCTGTGTTTCGAAGATGACTGTCGTCCAAGATAGGTTGTGTAACTCAAGTATGTCACGTTTTTATATAGAGTAACGCAGCGGAAATAATATGTGAGAGGGGATGGACTGAATTTAACGTAATGGTATTTATTCGTCCTCATCTTGAGAATGCTACACCATTATTTAATACAAATAAAGTTCATTGCACATAAATTAATGTTTCGGTAAATTTCAGAATGCAGAATTTCCGGTAACGTGTATTTATTAAGTAAGGTAGAGTGAGCGCAGTGGAAATAAATACACATAGACAGAAGGCGTAATTTAAGTCAAAGATATTTAATAAGTAAATAAATTGTAAATGCAAGTAATAAATCCTTATATCTAAGAAACCTACTTAGCTAAGGATAAAATTAGGTATGACATAAACACAAGAAAGGAACCTACTCGGTTCCGCTGAACGTATTGCATAAATCACACAACAATACTACGAAGCACAAAATGATCCTTGTCCGGATCTAGGTGGGTGTAATACGCTTTGAAATCACCTTAAGCACTAAATATAGGCCGTAGCAAATTGCAGCACTACACAAAAATACACTTTATGAACTTTTGCACATAAGAAAAATAACACACAAATATCAAGGAAAACTCTCTTTACGTTATTTCCATGTCTGGGGCGATACTCGAAGCACAATCAAATAAACGAGAAGAAAGTCACTGTCGGTTAATGCAGGACATAAGCAGGTAAGTTTTAGACGCTGGTATAAAAGTCACTAATAGGGTCTCAATAATGCTCCTGTAGACAAAGAGAAGTATGTCTTAGTAAGAATACAGTTACGCCCTTGTGAGCAAGTGCGTCGTCGTTAAAATTGGTTGCTAAGACACGGACACTGATTTCGATTAAAGACTCATAATTATGGTCGAATACAATGATAAAGTTCAGGGCTATTAACGAGGACAAAGCCCATGTTGTCATGCACGTAGGCGTTTAAACTAAACGGCCACAGTCCCTGGATGCGAGAGACGTAACGGAGCTCATAAGCTTTTAGCTCCGGAAAAGACACTATAGCCAACTGGGCTCATAAATATAATTGAAAGTTAGCGCTTACCAGACAGTCTATTCGGGAATTGAAAGTCCAACGAGGAAGCTCAAGAACACAGGAGTTTTCGCAGGGAGGAAAATTTACGGAGCTCTCTTTGCCACGTAGACACTGCGACGGCTTCGCTGTAACGGAGCTCTCCTTCGCTCTCGCTCGTCGATTTTCCGAGCTCGTCGTTCTTGGAAGGATTCGTGGAGGTGTCGGTCACGCTCTCACACTTGTTCTCCACTCTTAGAATAGATAGAATGCTGCCATTTCCTCGTATTTGGGCATTCGAGGCTTTCGTCGTCCCCTTCCTCTTTTTCCGTCCTCTCTCTCTCTCTCGCTTCCACATAACGAATATCCTGATTTCGCTCTTTTTCGTCATCAAGACAAAATTCCCGCTCTTCACGTCTATTGGCTACCTGGTGTCAGGCCTGCCTGGTGTTGACGTTTTTGACGACGAGCATTTTTCCTCTTCCAACTCGAAGCATAGAAATAACGAGTGTGGAAAAGGGCGTTAAGGTCATCGGAATTCTGGATGTCGTCTGAATTCCGTGACATACAGGGTCTTTATAATTAAAGTTCCATTTTGACATGGCCATAAAAAAAACTACTGGACCAAAAGCTATAATACTTGGTAATATTATACAAGAGGGCTTGGGAAGTTCATACCCACCAAAAAAAAAATTAGTTCAAAAGGTCACCACCAGCATGGAATGGCGCTCTATGCAATATTCGTATACGAAGACACAGGTTAACAAGTCTTTAATCGTTACTAAAATTAGTTACATGTTGAATGTGGTCTCCACCATTTACTGAAAGCAGGTTACACCGGATTACTGTGCCTAATTTCGTATACGAATATCGCATATAGCGCCATTCCATGCTGGTGGTGACCTTTTGAACTAATTTTTTTTTTAGTGGGTATGAACTTCCCATGCCCTCTTGTATAATATTACCAAGTATTATAGTTTTTGGTCCAGTAGTTTTTTTTATGGCCATGTCAAAATGAAACTTTAATTATAAAGACCCTGTATATATATATACAATGTTCAGAAAGTTCTCACAATGCAATTCCTCGTAATTTAACATGAAGAACATTGATCCACGTTGCTTATTTCATTGGAACAAGTCAAGGAACTTATGACTACACCTGCTGCTGTGGCCGACATAATAAAGGCGATGCCGATATTTTCCTCTAAGTCGTCTGTACAGTCATCAAAGGGAAATAATCCACACTTGCATTTTATACTAAGTTTTACCGTTTCAATATTAATTTATTTTTAATAATTTAATATTACATTTAGAGTTAACATTATTAAGATTATTAAATTTAAATAATTATAATTAAAAAAGCTATTAAAACAACACATTAGCATGAAATGCAGTATTAAGTATTAAACTCGTGTGGATTATTTCCTTTGGTTGACTGTACTTAAGGGAACTCAAACTCTGGATCAATACACAAAGAAATGAACATAGAGATTATTGCACTTATATGCCATGCTGCATTGCCGATACTTGTGATTCACTCAAATTATCTAGCACATTATCATTTTCCATAGCCGGTCATAATTGAATGTAATTTGTTATAAACGTGGAGAATTGTAAAATTCCCTAACAATGGCAAAAGTCATTTACGCTAACATTGGGGATAATTGTAAAACATTCACACACTTAATTTGGTTGATTTCTGTGAAGAGACCATTACAAAACCTTGACTATCCATGACATAGGTGTTGATTCCACATAGCCAGAAACATTTAATTATCTATCCCGGCAAAACTACTCCGTGGGTTAATTCACTAAAAGTGACAACACTTAGGTATATGTGAGAAAATGTCTGTAGTCGACAGGAGTTAAATTTACAAAATGAGTCGGTTGGAGGAATGGGCATAAGGGAGGACTTGTTGCAGTGAGTCGCTTAATGAAATGTGCCTAGGACTAACCTTTACGTTTATCGAAGAACACTAGTCCCTTTACGAATCGGAGTTTCGCCTTCTGAGCTGCTTTCATTGCCGTTAATTTCTTCGGTGCCAGTTCGCGAAGCTTGCTGCGTAGCTTCCTTAACTACTTTCATTCTAATTTGGCCGTTCTCATTAAGGACTTCGACGCGATTTTGATTGCCGGAGCCGTTTCACATTTACCGAATTTGCGGCGGAAAGCGGGTTAGAGGCGATAACGGCGCGGGATTTGGAGTTCCAACCGTGTTGGAATTTTCAGAAGTCGCCCCGAATGCGCAGCCAATCAGCTACGAGTGAGATCTCTCCAGTCCCAGAATCCTTAGCAACTGTTTCTAACCCACTTCCACCAGTCAAGTCGGCCATATTGAAATTTTCCGATAGCGTGTTTTCCGTTTAGGTGTGCCTCGTTTTCTATCGTTTTTCCTAAAAAAAAATATAATATAAGGAGCGTTCAAAAAGAAACGAGCCGTAGCCTGGAATGTGCAAACCGGTGACAGAATGGTGATATCATTGCATGCGTAACAAAGAGTGGTTCCGACAAGAGCGCGGAAGTTCACAACCCGCCGCTAGAGGGTGACGGTGGAAGTCACGTGACTATACAAAGGAAGCAGAAGCAAGCGTCAATCGTCCAACGGTCATTCGCGTTGTATAAGTAGTGAATAAGTGTCGAGACGCACCAGGCAGGCAAGCAATCATGGATTTTGTCAAGCAATTTCGTGCCACTGGATGTGTTAAAGGCAAGAAAAAAGCCGGGAGCGAAGCTCGTGTTCGAACGGTATATCTCGCTTCCTTCTCCCGAACCAGGTACTTCCCCGATCCCACGATCTATGTTCCCCAAGAAATTTTTTTTATAATCTCCTTGATATTTGCAGAAACCTTAAGATGCGGCTGGGGGGGGGGGGTTCGTAAATTTTGCTTATACAGTACTTAGGGGCATTCATAGAAATAAGTTTAAGAAACACTGGTGTAAACCAAAGATGTGAATAGTACCTCTGTTACACTTCTGTTAGACCTCACCAGATGTCGCTTACACCTCTCTAAAATTAGAGGCACTCTACTTTTACCGAGGAATAGCACAGTTTTACCCTACAGGAACCATGGAAAAAAGTATTGGCACTATAATTGACTAATTATTGGCACTATAATTTACTACTAATGAAACAAAAAAGTACTAGCTTGAAAACTATTTTTATTCCTCCACATACATTACATGATCAAAGGAGTTGGGACACCTGTTGCTCTACCGTAAAGCCGCAAAAAGCTTCAATCAGTTGTGTGTAGGACCACCCCGAGCTGCTATCACTGCCTCCACCCTACATGGCATACTGTCCGCAAGTTTACGGTATGTGTCCACAGGTATTGACCTCCATTCCTCGAGGAGTGTCGTGGTCAGTTCCTGGACAGATGTAGGGCGAACCACCTTGGATCTCACACGTCGTTCCAATTCGTCCCAAAGATGTTCGATGGGGTTGAGATCAGGATTCTGGGCGGGCCAATCCAGTTCTTCAACCCGCATCTCGTCAAACCAGTTGGATATGGATCTTGCTTTGTAGCAAGGCGCATTGTTGTGCTGGAAGAGGAACGGCCCGTCACCGAAGTGTTCCCACAGCGCAGGAAGCGCCCCGTTATCCAGAATGGTGCTGTAGCCATTAGCATTGAGGTTTCCATCCACCTTGATGAGTGGACCCAGTCCAGTTCCACAATTACGGTAGGTGTTCACAGGGGTGTCCCAATTCCTTTGATCATGTAGTGTATTCTCCCTGTACAATGAGGCACTCGTCCCATCGTTACACAAGCCTCTCTAAACTAGCAGATAAAATTCTTTGGGCTACCGTTTGAACCAGGCGGTGAATTACCTTTATACAGCTTCATCGCTTGGAAAAAGATGCTCAGTCTTCTGAGATCACCAGGGTATATTGCGTAATGTCATTCGACGGAAGGGACCAGAACTCCTCATCAAAGGCTTGTTGTTATTAACAAGATAACGCGCGTCCTCATATTGCCACTAAGACAACTGATATACTGCGAAAGTTCAACTGGGAAGTTTTCGAGCCTCCTCCGTATAGCCTTTACCTTGGTCTAAGCGACTTCCATTTGCTCGACTCCAAGTTGTACAAAGTTAATTCAACGCCTGTTTCGAACAACAGCTCAAAGAATTATATGCTGCTGGTTTTGTGGGCCTTGTAAAACGATAGGACAAATGCCTTAATGTACAGGAATATTATGCGGTAAAATACAAATAGATTTCAAATCAATATTCTTATTTGTTTTATTTCTGTATCTATTTGTAACTTACTTACTGACTTCCTCTCATATAATACTTTATCCAAGATTGCATTTTTATTATGTTCTTGCGGCTTGGAAATACGGATCCGCATGAAAAGAGATTATTTGCAAGCCATATTTTAAGTCACTCCATTTGACTTTTTCTTTCGGTCTTAGATATCCTTTGTCGTTGTATTTTTATGTACGCAATAATCTCTTTTACGAATAGTTCTAACAAGCAACATATCCTTACAGAATAGTTTAAAAAATTAAAAATCTAAAAATCTACTCAATTTTCTTATTTTTAGCTGACTTCATGGAACTATAGGCACTATAGGCATGGAACAACAATGACAGTGGTCTGCAATGCCGGATACGAAATAGAAGCAGATGGAGCAGTAGAAGCAGATACTATTAAGCAAGAGGCCCAAAGCGTATGTGAAGATGAGTCCTGGAAACCATTCTTATATTGCATTGAAGGTGAATAAAACAATAAGTTAAATTTGACCAAAGCCTTTTTTTTTTGATAAAGTTATGTTACTAGAAACTGCCATAATGGAAAGAAACAAAAAGAAAACTTTTTCATGAATATAATTAGAGGTAATTTTTTTATTTATTTATTGGATATCAAACAATAAAAGATAAGTCCAATAAAAGATAATTAAGATAAATCCAGTTATTTAAGTAAAATATAATTATTATTATTATTATTATTATTATTATTATTATTATTATTATTATTATTATTGTTATATTCTAAGCATTTTGATATGGCTTCTTCCATTAAAAGCGGTGTGCCTGAAGGCTCACCCCTTGGTCCGCTGCTGTTAAGGATCACAAGGTTCGAATTCTACTTTAAGCCGACGATGTTAAGCTGTTTCTCGATATCAATGGGTGGGGTGATTGCTCTAGGCTCCAGTCTGCCCTGTCATCTGTGTATCAGTGGGCTTGTTCAAATGGCCTTATACTGAATCCTGACAAGTCAATTGTTGTTTCGTTTAATAGATCTACGGCCCTTTTAATTATGGCTATCACCTTCAGAATAAGGTACTTTTTAGAGCCAATCGTTTAGGGACGTTGGAGTCATATTGTCGTATAATCTCTCTTTTAACGAGCACATGAACTCCTTGTATTTAGATATATCTCGCTGCATGGGACTGATTAAAAGAGCATGTTTTTTATGGGCGCAAGGACACTCGATATTTTATTAAAGGCCTATGCTCCGCAGTGGTGAGGCAAGTCAAGAAGAGTTTAGGTAAAGTCCCGGTATATCACCTAGAATTCCTGTTTTTTGTATTTTTCGTAGAATGGATAGTCCCTTTGCTCTGTATTGTATTGATTGAGTTATTATTTAACCAACTGGGAGTGATAATTTAATTTTTTGAGATTGTTCTGTTTACCTACAAGTGTAATTATCCCGGGCAACGCCGGGTACCTCTGCTAGTATAAACATAAAACTGGTCTTGACCAATTGTCAGTTTTTAGCGTTTACCGCATTATTTATATTGTTTTATTTGATCTTTTAGTTAGTATTTTTTTCATAAAATTTGCGTTTCATCTTTATATCTTGAGTTTAATTTTACCACTTTACGTAGGACCCGTAGGGGGTTTACCTTAACTCCCACTATTACTTGGAAATCGTCTCTTTCTCGGGTTAATCCCATTTCTGAACTAGTCATATATTACGTGGAAAGTTTCAATGACATAGACCTTTTCCGTGCTGAGGGTCTGCATTTAAATTTATTATCCTAGGTTTGTTTGTTTTTTTCTCTTCTTACCTGTTAATTTTTAATTCTTAATTTTTGTGTTGTTCATAGTAGTTAATTATTAGTTTTTTTTTTTGTTTATGTGTTTTTCATTAACCCCGTTTTGGGCATTTAGCCTGTTGGTGGGCAACATGGGACTCTCCCCTCCGGAGTATCTGGTGGGGTATTCCCCTTTTGCTGCTACAATGATTATAAATAAAATTATTATTATAATTATTATTATTGACATATGGATACATGGCCGCCAGCCGTATATCGCCTACACGGGTAGTTGCAAACTACTATTTCACACAAAATGCGTGAACGTACCGAAAAATGAAATTCAAATGGTTAAAGCAACAAGGCGATGCCCGGAAGAGACTATGCAGAGGTTACTATGTCACAGGCGGACCCCACAGAGTTGCGTTGTGGCGGACTCTGACGAATCAAGTCGGAGTTGAGCTTTAATGCAACTCATCTTTTACAGTACAAAGATAAGTCGAGTAACTTTAATCAAACGCTTCATGCAATTAAAGGTCTTTTTGTTGTGGTGAAAGATTTTATAAATTCCGCTAACAAGATACAAGAGGAGAATAGAGCAATTAATGCGGAGCTTGACAAGCTGGATCGTACTCGCTCGAAAATGCAGATTCCTCTGGCGAAACAATTAAGAAGACAAATTACAATATGGACTTGTTGCAAAGATTGGATGACGTTGGTGGCGATTTATCTACTCAGGGAGACATTAGAAAGCCTCACTCCATGATTACTAGTAAAGTTAAGAAGCACGGTAATAAACCTACACTGAACGGCCAATCTATTAGAGACACCTCTTACGGAAAATGGATCGGCCTCCCAGTGACACCAAAACAATGGAACAGGCCGAGATGGTGTATAAAAGGGATGCATTGGATCACAAGTTGCAATTAGCTGCAGCAGTGGACTGAATATGGGTAAATCCAAGGATTTGACCGACTTTGAACGAGGCATGATCGTTGGAGCTCGACGGGCGCAGTTGAGCACTTCGCAAACCGCGAGCCTCCTCGGGTTTTCCGGTGCAGCAGTGTCAAGAGTATTCCGTGAATGGCAGTTATGCCAAAAACAACCTCCAACAAACAACTCCGGAAGAAACAGGACCGTGGATGAACGAGGCCGACGCTACTAGCACGAATCCTCCACAGCAACAGGACGGGAAGAGCCCAACAAATTGCAGCGCAGTTCAATGAGGGAGCATCCCAATCCATTTTGGAGCACACGGCGCGGCGCAATTTGCACCGAGCTGGGTTTAACAACAGGCGGCCAATACGGGTACCGTCGCTATCACCGCAAAATAGGAAAGCGCGCCTTCTGTGGGCACACAGGCATCACCACTGGACACTGGATGAGTGGAAGAAGGTCGCCTGGTCCGACGAATCACGGTTCCTAATCCATCATGCGGACGGCAGACTGCACATCTCGCGCAGACAAGCAGGACGCCATGGACCCATCCTGTCAGCAGGTAACCGTACAGGCGGATGGAGGAGGAGTGTTGGTCTGGGATGTCTTCTCTTGGGACACACTGTCTTCTGATATCCGTAGGCACATTGTTGCCGATCAGGTGCACCCGTTCATGATGACTGTGTTCCCTGGTGGTGACGGACAGTTTCACCAGGGCAACGCTCCCTGTCACCGTGCTCGAATGGTCTTGGACTGGTTCGAGGAGCATGACGCCGACTTCCACCTGCTTCAGTGGCCAGCTTGGTCGCCCGATATCAACCCGATCCAGCATTTATGGGATGAAGTGGAGAGAACCATCCGACGCCGTGCCACACTACCGTCCAACCTGCACCAATTACGGGACACTGTGATATCAGCCTGGGCTGCTATTCCTGCGCAACTGTTTCAACACCTTGTTGAATCCATGCCAGCACGTATCCAGGCAGTTCTCGCCGCTAAAGGAGGCACAACATGCTGTTAGCAGAGTGTCTGTAATAAATTGGTCGTTCAGTGTATTTGCCTAGGTCCAGTGGTAACTCTAACGTACCACTAAAGACGAGCAGCTCCAAGATACTAGAGAAAAAAACTGTTCTTATCTCGTTTGTAGCCTAAGGTAAATATATTAAATTGAAAGTCAAACATCAGAGCTACGCTTCGTTTGTATATTTTCAACAACAAAGACTATGAT
>JAHWFO010061783.1:0-15193 GCA_023313115.1 Rhysida immarginata | reverse complement strand
ACATCCAAGTGGAATTATCCCGGGCAACGCCGGGTACCTTTGCTAGTTATATATATAGATTAGCATTAAATGTTGATGCAGTGACAGAACATAAATAAAGCAGCGTTTATTGAGGAAAAAATGGAGTCACACATGTCTCTCTTGAGCTCCCTATCAAACATCCAGGCGACTGGCAAAAATTTATATGCCTGGAAAGGAAAAAGAAAGAACGAGTATTGGTCAGAAAAACTCTGTAATTAAAACATAAAAAGCCACACGGGCATTGGGAACATCTGAACAACGGGTGTTTCGAATAGCGCAAGAGGGTATAAGAGCTTCTATGTCAAGGGCAAGAAAAACTTGGGTTTATAGTATCTAGTAATGTTCCCCAGTGGTGAAGATGCATTACAATTTAATCTGAGATAATTCAACAGAGACAATGAAGTCCTAGAATCCTGTCTTTCAGATTTTTCTTAAAATGGATATCTCCTTCGATCTGTGTTTTATTGATTGTGTGTAACGTAACTATCAGTGGGGAAAAGTGTGGGACTTGAAAAATGTAGCAAAATAAGCTAAATGAAAATTTGTTTTATTGATATTCTTAAGCATTCAAAATATTTCAAATGAAAACGCACAAACATTCCTTAGACGCCTTTTCGCGTACTAAGGTTTACAATAACTGCCTGGATTTAAGAGCATAATATTAAACTTTAAACAGAACTTCCAGTTTAAGTTGACTATAATGAAAACTACAAAAACTGTAAGTTAACACAAACCCTGGCATACAACTAGCCCGCCAGAGAATTAAACTTAATTTGAAAACTAATGTTAATTGCAATTGTCATACAAATCCTGGGCGTATTATTCTAATGTGTCCTAGGTTTCACTCAGAATGAAATTCCATTTTAATAGAAGACAATAACGAATTTATAACTCATGGAAACGGCTGCACAGCAACCATCCTGGTCCATCAAATAATGCCTTCAACTTTTAACAATAAACTCAATCGAAGCAATATACTTCAGTCTATTAATTGCTTTACACAATAAATTACAGTATTTGCTATAGTGTCGATTACTTTCTACGTCAGACATAAAGCTTGTTGCACCAGAATCTTGCGCAAAGTTATCATCTACTGCTGTGGCCTTCTCACGAACTCCACTATAAAATGGTCACCCCGTTGTGTGACCCTTTTGTCGGGAGGATCACTGGAAAGCGAATATGGAACTGGTCACCTGGAACGAGCAGTGGGAATTTCTATCAAGGTAGATAAAATAAATGCAAGAATTAATAAATGGCAATACACATACCATACAACAGATAATTAAGCAAAAGGTAATACTACACAAATAGATAAATTCTAATTGCATGCTGATAGTGAACAACTCACTGTAAGGAAATAAATTATGAGCTTCGCAATGCGCTATGCACTTTTCACCGGTGATATGCGCGCGTATGCTGGTACCTCTTTCACTGAGGAATTTTTCCTGCTCCAACACAGGTACGGAAAGCGATTCAGTTTTGCTTATTGCTTCTCCGTTCGAGCTGATGCCTTCTCCAACTTCCTTTTGAGACGACGTACTGCTTGGCCTATCAAGCAATGCAACGGTATTGTGCGAAAACTCCGGTGTCTTCAGCTGCCCTTCCCTTTGTGGCGCTCGGGGGGTAAACTCTTCTCGGTTCCCGCGAAACACACGGCAGCTTAGCCTGTTCACAGGTTTTCTCTTAGGATAAGAAGAAATTACTCTTACCTGCTGCTCGCATGCCTGCCTGGAAGCACCCCTTGCCTCCGAGTTCCCAGAAGCACGTCTCCACACCAACGTTCACGATATTCGTCCTCATGCATCGAAAACCTAACTTGTTCTCCCCTTCTCTCTCTCTCTTCTCTTTTTCATGTCCCCTCTTCACCTTCTCTTTCTTTCTTATTGGCTCTTTCCTCGTCTCTCCTGTAACCACAGTCATCTCGCCAATCTCTCCACATGTTTTCCGTTTTTCTTTCTTATTATTTAGTGCTCCATCCTTTGGACTTTGCTTCTCTTCTGTCCTCTGCTTTCGCTCTCTCTCTTTTCGCACGAACTGGGATTTGGGAGGTTTTTAAGCTCACTCCTCCTAAATCTTGTGACACAATCTCTGGGGCCCGTTCACAAGAACTGGGGATATGTGATGCTCCTCCAGCTTTGTTTATCTTTTTTCCTTAAAATACCTGGACAAAGCATCTGCGAATATGTTTTTCTCCGCATATAATGCAATGACAACAGCAGTTCCAACAGGCTCTGCACCGCGTGCGTCTGCATCATAGACAGTTTACCCTGAGCCAAAATGCACGAGACCGCCTAATTATCCGTGTATGCAAGTTCTGACTTGTTGGACGTATGCCCTCCAACACTTTGCTGCATATAACACCGCGATTAGCTCCCTCTCATAATTTGAAAAGCGTTGTTCCTCCCTTCTCCACCTTCTGGACTCAAATGCCACTGGGAACAGTTTTCCTTTATACATTTGTAAGGCAACTAACCCTATTGCGACCTCCGACGCATCCGCCAGTATGTGTAGTCTTTTATTGGGTGGGAAGACCCTTAATATGGGGGGCCTTGTCAATGCCTTTTTAATGTATTAAATGCTTCTAATCTTATTTCCGTCCAGATGAACGGTTCTCCTTTCTGCAGCAACTGAAATATGGGGGCGGCTACATCTGAAAATTTTGGAATGAAGGCTCTATAAATGATCTCACTTGCTGCAGGTTTTTGGGTACCGGCCACTTGTAAATCGCTTGCACTAGCCAATTATCTCAAGACCGTTCTCCCCTTCTCTCTCTCTTCTACTTTTCACGTCCCCTCTTCACCTTCTCCCTCTTTCTTATTGGCTCTTGCCTCGTCTCTCCTCTAACCACAGTCATCTCGCCAATCTCTCCATATGTTTTCCGTTTTTGTTTCTTATTATTTAGCGCTCCATCTTTTGGACTTCGCTTCTCTTCTGTCCTCTGCTTTCGCTCTCTCTCTTTTCTGTGCCTGCCTTCTCTCACACGAACTGGGATTTGAGAGGTCTTTAAGGTAACTCCTCCCAAATCTTGTGACATTGGGTTATTATTTAATAAATTTGGAGTTATAATTTAACTTTTTGAGATTGTTTTGTTTACCTACGAGTGTAATTATTCCGAGCAAAGCCGGGTCCTCTACTAGCTTTAAATAAATAAATAAAATCAAAATGAAAATCTCTGACGTTTTGGCTAGAGAATATCCTTTATCAAAGCAAAAAGGATAATCTTCTATATATATACAGAAGGATGTTTGTTTGCAGGTTTGTGGGTTTCTTTGTGGGTTTATTTGTAGGTTTGTTTGTGGGTTTGTTTGTTTCTTACTCAAATCTACAATTTTATTCTGATCTTGACGAAATCTTGCTTACTTGACCTTCAAACGAATGTCACTGGAGATAATGGAGATTTAGCAGACTCTTGAGAAAGAGTGGAAAGACAACAGAAGAAGTACACCGTGCTGTATTCAGCAAATGGTAAGCAAGTAAATAGAAGAATCCGCGGCTGCTTGACTATACAAACTGATGAATGGCCAAGTTTTGCTTCAAGACATCGAGAGAAGAGTGGAACTGCAAAAACATCAAGTGTACATTTAAAGTAAGATTACGTGAGTAAGAAATTATTCGGTGCAGCAGTGGCATCCTTGGAGAGGTCCTACCCTTATGAGCCTTTAAATTTTTTTTTTCGAATTTTCATTAAGAATTTTCAATGTAATTATTCTAAGCGCTTTCATGTGTTAATTTTTAAAATATTGCAAAATTTAATCCCAAAAGCAGTCCGAACCGTGCTGGGGTTATCACCTAGCTTATTTGAATAGCACATCAGACCCAAATATTTCATAACAATACATTTTGACTATATTCTGGGGGGATGTGTATATTTTGGTAACTGAGATGTTGATAATGCCATGATTGAACGTTCGTTTCCAAGAATCATTAATAAAGAGCATAAAATGATGATGCACTGACAAAACATTAATAACGCAGCGTCTATTGATGAGGCAAAGGAGTCACACGACTGGCAGAAAGTTCTGTGTCTCCTTAGAGTTCCCTATCAAACGTCCAGACGACTGGCAGAAATTTGTGTGTCTGGAAAGGAAAGAGAAAGAACGAGTATTGGTCAGAAAAACTGCAACTAAAACAGAAAATGCTATATGGGCGTTTGATGCATCTGTTCACGGGAGTTTCGTACAGAGCTGAACGGTATACGAGCTTCTACGTCAAGAGCAAGAAAAACTTGAGTCTATTGTATGTGGAGATGCCCCGCAGTGGTCAGGCAATTCAAGTAGAGTTTAGATAAAGTCCCGGTATATCACCTAGAATTCCTGTTTTTCGTATTTTTCGTAGAATGGATAGTCTCTTTGCTCTGTGTTGTATTAATTGAGTTATTATTCAACCAATTGGGAGTTATGATTTAAATTTTTTAAATTGTTCTGTCTACCAATTTATCCTGGGTAACGCCGGTTACCTCTGCTAGTTCTTTATAAGCAAAGAATATTAGAGAGTTATCCTGAAGTTATGAAAGGTGTCGACAATCGACAATCGAACAGTGAAGTGTACATTTGTTAGGATTGGACGAAAGCAGCGCTTTCACAAAGCTCATCCAACCAGAATAAACTCCAAATGAAATACACTGAGATAGCCAAGAAGCCTAACCAACCCAAGCGGTCTTCCATATTAAACAAAGAAGAAAATAAGATTGACGATTGTCAGAAACAAAATACAAACGAAATAATAAACACAAGGAGAAAGAAGATTATCACATCTTCCAGTCGTCCGGGAAAGAGACGTTGCTAATATCTTCAAAATTGACGTCAAGAACGTGCCTCGGTTTACGATACTTCGTATGCCAGTTCGTATTCAATGAGTTCTTAAGTATTCCATTCACAAGTTTATTGTCGTGAGTCTTCATCTTCTGTATCATAATCAAAAGGAGATCCTGTATTAACTTTCCGATATGGGCCATGTTTAAATCCATGTGGATGGATTGGTTTTACACCGTCCTTCTGTCCAGCTGAGCAATGGTCCTCAGGGTAACATTCTGGAATGACTGTAGTTCATTCCATCTGGTTTTACAGATAGTCGCCCATGCAGGCATGCCATAGAGTATGGTCCGGATAAACGATTTGTACAGAAGTAGCTTGTTGTCAATGCTGAGGGCGCTGTTGCGACCCATGAGAGCTATGAAACTGTACTTAGCCCTCTTTGCTTTGTTCAGAGCACAGGAAATATGCCGGTTCTATGAGAGTCTTGAGTCAATGATAACTGCCAGATACTTGTAGTTGTCCACCCAGTCCAGTTTCTTATTGAACAGAACAAGAGAATATGGGGGATGCTTGAGCTTCCTCTTAAGGTACAAAGCCTTGCACTTTCTGACATTAAGTTTCAACTTCCAGCAGTTAAACCTGTCTTCGAACTGCTTCAAGGCGCACTGCAACCGAGTGATAACGTGAGCCGGCTGGTGTGCCGATGTGATAATGGCAGTATCTTCCGAATAAAAATACAGATTACAATTATCGGGTTTCGGGAAATCATGTACAAAGTAATTAAATAGCACGGGCCCGAGGACAGAACCCTGAGGGACACCGGCCTTTACAACACGGGGCGTGGAAAGATTTTTTCCAACTTTGGCTTGATAGGATCTGCCGTCAAGAAAAGATTTCACCAACAAAATCAAATTGGCAGGGAACCCGTCTCTGATCATTTTGTAGACAAGGCCCTCATGCAACACCTGGTCAAAAGCTTTACTGACATCGAGAAATACCACCCCACACTACCTGGAGAGGTTCAGGGGGTGCTCAGGTCTTCAACGAGCCTCCATATCTGCATCGAGAGTGGGCAGCACGAAAGCCAAACTGCTCTTCCCGAAAGAGGTCATTTGCTAGACAGTCGTCTTGGAATCTGACGAGAATCGTTTTCTCCAACACTTTGGACATCATGGATAGCAGGCTAGTAGGTCGGTAACTCGCCGGAATTGCAGGATTTTGCCCCTGCTTGGGGATACTCAACACAATAGATTGCTTCCAAGCCACAGGGAAGTAAGAAAATTTCCAGCAGACCTTAATGATATTAGTGAGATAGTCAATAAAGTTCTTCGGATGATTTATAAGGCCGCTATTATTCACCTTGTCTCTTCCTGGAGCCTTCTTCTTTTTTCAGTTTATGATGGTGGCGACCTCTCCAGCCTCGATGCTGTTCTTCTTTAAATGCTGTGGGACTTCATCAAAGTTGACAATATCTTCTTCCACACGCTGAGATATGATTTGGCTCTCGGGCTTATCGTTGGTAGGAGTAACAAACTGCATTTCCAGTGAATGTGCAATGATTTGGGCTTTGTCCTTATCAGTTTGCACATAGTCACCCTGTGGTGTACGGAGTGGGGGAAGTGTAACATTCTTTTTATTCTGTAAAGCTCTGACCATACTCCAAATGGAATTGTCGCGAGCCGACAAGCTTTTGACTTTTTCATTCCATCTAGCGTCGCGAAGCTCTTTTATCTCCTCTTGAACTCTTCGCACTAACCTGTTGTACTTGGTTTTGCGCTAAGGTTCACGATAGCGTTGCCATAGCCTACGGGTCCTGTTTCTTTCAGCAATTAGGAGTTGGATTCCAGCAGTGAGTTGGATTCGATGAGAAGGTTCATTCTCTGATGGATACTTACTAGCATCTGATGCACTGTTAATACATCTGGTGATGTCATCAACAAGTTGATCGTTGTCCTCCGTACAGTAAGCAACATCAGGATGGTAGCCGAAGTCCTTAAAAATATCTTTGTAGAGCTTCCAGTCTTGATGATGTACGAGTTCCTCTCGGAAATTTATGTCGACATTGTCAAAGTACAACGCCACAGGCTTGTGGTCAGAAGAAAGGTCATCAATCGTGAAGATATTGTACGGTTTGAAGAAACCATTCAAGAGCGAGATGTCCAAAACGTCACTACTAGGGCAGTAGCAGGTGTCGTCCACAGGTCCAGCAGCGATGATATCATCTCTACCTTGTATGTACGTATAGACAATCATGCCGTTGTAATTCTGCGTTCTTGAGTTCCAGCTTGGATGTTTGGCATTTCGGTCACCAGCCAGGACGACTGGAGTGTCATCACTGAAAAGTTCATCAAGCTCGCTAATGTCAAGATAATATTTAGGTGAATTGTAGAGCGCCACGAACTTCACTTCACCACAGGAGACGTCATTGATAATGATGGAGCCGATTCCATACCGGCATAAGACTTGGATACTAATTCTTGGTGTTGAATTCCCTTCTTAATGATGATCTCAGCGCCCCCAGATGCACATCTTGCAGCATTTGAAGCCCTTCGATTCTTACGGTACACACAATAGCCAGGTAGCTTGAAGTCTTGGCTTGGTTTGAGGTGAGTTTCACGTCGATTCCTTGCTTTATCAGAAAGTTGTGAAACTCGATACGCTTTCGCGGAATGCCCCTAGCGTTCCATATCGCGCACCGAAGTTCACCTTTGTTGATTACAGTGTATTTATGAAAGGTGTATTTAAGGACGACTTTATATATAATTAGCATGGGGAAGAGTAATATGCTATTGGCTGAAATACTAAAAGAGAACAAATGGGAGGCCAGGAAATTAAGAGACGTGTTGGGATAGGACTGAAAAGAGGACAAATAGGAGGTGATAGAGGGCGGCGAAAAAATTCTTTAGGATAACATGTACAGAATTAAAATAACAGAAACTGACGGTTTCTTACATTCTGTAAAGTCAGGGAATATTAGGGAAATGAAAACTTATCAGAAAAAGTCAGGAAAGCAGGGCCAAATTCCTGCATTTGTCAGGGAAATGAAACATTTTCTGGGAAATGCCAGGAAAAAAGATTTTACTGGAGACATTATGTTATTAATCGAATAACTAACAAATAAACCGAATTATGATTGATGATTGCATTTTAGAAACATGTTTCAAAAACATTACGATTTTGTCAGGGAAATAAGACTGTCGATGTCAGGGGAAATCAGGGAAATTGGATTTAGAATTTTAGTGGGAATCCTGAAACTAAAAAAAAAAGGTTAGAAATGATAGGGCTACGTATAAAAGTGCTACGGGTTAAAGGTCACTGAAAAAAGGAGTATAGAAAGCCTACAAAACAGGGACGGACATAAAATGAACATAGAAGAAGAAAACTGTGAAAGTATATTCAAAAGAGGAAATAGCTGAGAAAAGGTAGATAAATTAGGGCCCAGAAAGCCCAAGACAAATTAGGGAATAGTTGTGTGGAATGAGAATGGGAACGGTAGTGGAAATGAGAATGGGAACATGTTTCTAAATTGTGATCATCCATCGTAATTCAATTTATTTGCTAGTTATTGGATTATTAAATAGTGTCTGTAGTAAAATATATTTCCCTGACATTTCCAGAAAGTGTCTCATTTCCCTGACAAATGCATGAATTTGGCCCTGCTTCCTTGACTTTCTCTAACTTTTCATTTCCCTAACATTCCCTCAGTTTCCCTTTTCATAAGAACCCTTCAGTTTCTGTCATTTTAATTCTGTATGTGTTATTCTAATGCATTTTTTTCGCGGCCCTCCTATCACCTCCTATTTGTCCTCTTTTCAGTCCTATCCCAACACGTCTCCTCATTTCCTGGCCTCCCATTTGTTCTCTTCTATTATTTCAGGCAATACCATCTTACTATTCCCAATGATAACTCTATATGAAGTAGTCCTTAAGAACTTCTGAATAATTCTCTAATATTCTTTACCTTTAGAGAATTATCCTTTTTGCTTTGATGAAGGATAGTCTCTAATTTGATTTTATTTATGTAAAATTGTTTATTTATTGGGAGTTCTAATTTATTTGTTTGAGATCTGTCTCTTTACCTACAAGTGTATTTCACCCGGGCAACCCTGGGTACCTCTGCTTGTCTTCTATATATATAAAGAAGGATGTTTGTGGGCTGTGGGTGTGTTTGTTTGTTTGTTTCTTATACAAATCTAGAGTTTTACTCTGATCTTGATGAAATTTTGCATACTTGACCTTCAAAGCATGAGGAAGGTCACTGTTTACCTCAGATTTCGAAACATTAATATTTATCTATAAAAAATCGATATTCATGGTTATGGCAAGGCATATTAATGACAAATATCTCATGACCAACAATGCAAGGCAAAGTTTGTGCAACAATGCTTATCTACAATGGTATCAACACACAATGCACCAACACTATGCAAGGATCAACAATATATATCTCATGACCAACAATGCAAGGCAAAGTTTGTGCAATATAGATAAGTTTCAATTTGTAACAATGTATAGAATTTATTGGCTTTTTTTAAAAAAGAAATTTCTTAGTAGTTAACAATTTCTTGAAAATCTTTAAAAATGATCAGTAACGGGAGATAATGGAGAGTTAGCAGACTATTGACAAAGAGTGAAAGACGATAGAGGAAGCACTCCTTTAGCTCCGTGCTGTATCAAGCAAATTTTAATTATAAGAATCGGCGAGCGCTAGACTACACAAAGTGATGATAGGCCAAGTTTTGCTTCAAGACATTGAGAACAGAGTGGGTATTGCAACAACATAAAGTGTACATCTAAATAAGGATTATGTAACTAAGAAATTATTTAGGCTAGCTGTGGCATACACGTAGAGGTCCATCTATTCCGAGAATTTAAATTTTTTTTTCAAATTTTCCATAAGAATTTTTACTGTATAAATTCTAAGCGTATTCATGTGTTTATTTTTAAGATGTTGTTATTTTTAATAAAAAAAAAAAACAAAGAGTCCGAGCCACGCCGGGGTTATCACCTAGCTTATTTGGTAGCACAACATATCCAAAAATTTGATAAAAACACATTTTGATTATATTCTGTGTGAATGTGAATATTTTGAAAACTGAGATGCTGATAATGCGATGACTGAACCGTTCGTTTCCACGAATTATTATTATTGAACATAAAATGATGATGCAATGGGAGGGCATAAATAATGCAGCGTCTATTGAGGAGGCAAAGTTGTAACACGTGTCTCCCTTGAGCCCTCTATAAAACGTCCAGGACAGGCAAAATTTTATGTGTCTGGAAAGGAAAGAGAAAGAACGAGTATTCGTGAGAGTAACTCAGCAGCTAAAACAGAAAAGGCTATGCGGGCATTGGAAAGATTTGGAAAACAGGAGTTTCAAATTGTGCAAGGTATAAGAGCGTCTACGTCAAGGGCTAGAAAAACTTGGGTCTAAAGCGGATACTCCCCAGTGGTGAAGATAGATATCATTTTATTCTGAGGCAAGTCAAATAAAAGTTAAATAAAGTTCCGTTATATCACCTAGAGTTCTTGTTCTTCGGATTTTTTTTAGAATGGATGTTGCATTGATTGAGTTATTATTTAACCAATTTGGAGTTATAATTTACCTTCTTGGGATTGTTCTATTTACCTACAAATTTAATTATCCCAGGCAACGCCGGGTCCACTGCTAGTATGCACTAAAAGGATAAACCAAAACAGATATTAAGATTCATTAACCAGAACAATCAATATTTTCCCAAATTTTTTTACAGAAAGATTTAGCATTGTGTCAGCTATAATTTTAGTGAATTCTTTAATATGTGGAGAAAGATACCTTTACAACAACTGACTGAATTGATTGGTAAACGCATAAGGACAGCCACCATTTAGCGACCATCATTTATCCCCTGAAGTCCATGAATCCTTTTTTTTCAAGATCACAACGAAGTCAGAAGACATCGTGGCGAGCGCGACCTTCCAGAATGCATCCTGCAGCGTCATTCAGGACAAACGCCAGGGGTGATGGTGTGGGGTGCAATCAGTTACCATGGCCGTTCCCGTCTGATCAGAATCCGTGGCAATCTGAACAGTGACCTGTACATCAGGGAAGTTGTGCAACCCGAGGTCATCCCCTTCCTGCAGAACCTTGCAGGCGCTGTATTCCAACAGGACAATGCCCGACCGCATGTGGCCAGAAATGTCCTCGCCTTTTTCCAAGCACATCAGACGCCTTTGTTCCCCTGGCCTGCTCGTTCACCAGACATGCCCCCAATCGAACATGTGTGGGACAGGGTTGCTCATCGATTGGCTCGTCAGACTCCTGCAGCAGCAACTGTGGATGAACTGTATACCCGTGTAGACAGAGCGTGGCAGGACATTCCCCAGGCCCTTATTCAGAGCTTGATTGACTCAATGCCACGACGTTTAGAGGCCGTAATTGCATCCCACGGTGGTTTCACCCGATACTAATGTGACAATAAAACGCATTGTATTGACCTGAAAATCTAATAGTTTCTTTTCTGACCCATGATATGCAAATGCTCCAAATTTAAATGCAGATTGGGCTATTCCATCAGGGTGTTGCGATTTTTATAAACAGTAGTGTACATTTATGTCAAATCATGATTATGGTAACTGAATAACTTGAACAGTACATACAGAATATACATACTATAATACAAATTAGGTACTAATCCTTAATTGATTATTAGTATATGATTATGAAACTTTTGATATAACAAATATTAAAGTCTTCGTTACAGCTTATTGTGCAACTCAGAAAGAAAGAAGTTAAAACTATAGCTGACGACCATACAGTTTATGAGTATAGATTTCTTAAAATTTTTAGGACTGCTAAAAACCGATATGAGATGGAGAAAAATTGATAAATGATGTCCTCAATGCAACAATTATTATATTTTCAATTTACATAAACCTCAACATATCTTTAATAGTCTAATGGGAAGATGTTTATTAATAGGTTTATTTGTCACGACTATTATTATGCCGGGCTAAGGTTTCCTTCGTTAATACCCTTGCCCACCCAGAACTTGGCATAAATCATGTCAGAGAAGGAGGGAAGCGAATTTGAAATCAAATAACATGTTTAATATCTATTGAAACTCTTACAAATAAATCGGTAATAAGCAAAGATGCCTAATGGAAAACACAAGTCTCTTTCGGCTTCGTCGAGGCTGCACAATTGAATTGTGTTGATCGCAAGGGCCTCCAGAAACTCTTGATCCAGTAATGGACTTTCCTATGGCGATCTTGAAAATGAGCTGTCTGCGTCACCGCTACGAAGGAAGGCGGTGACCCAATCGGGTTTGTGAGCCTGGATACCGTGGCTAAGTAGAAAAAGATGAATAAAGCAAAGCTACAGTAAGTCGAGAGAAATTCTCATAACCTACTTAACTTTTTAGCAGAGTACACTTTTCCTTAATAACGGTTTCGTGCTTTAGCATCGAACCCTGACAATACAAATTGTGATAAGTAACGCAATGATAAATTACTGTCCAACAAGGCCTTATCTACATGCTTACGCAGCGCACCATCGAGGCAAGCAAAGCGCGACTCGCTGCGAGAGCTCTCCGCGTGGTCTCGACTTGCAATTACGGATCCTCCTGGGGCCGAATATCATCGACTCATCTACAGTTTCCTTGTCCGCTGGAGTTTTCTCTCTGATGATCAAGTCGGGCGTGTCGTGATGGCAGGCGAAAATCGGGGCCTGGGAGCTCGGTGGATTCGAGAAGTCTCCCTTCAAGATTTCTCAGCTGCTGACGACGGGACTGTCGTGGGCTTCTGAGTGGCTCAAGCGTAAGGTCCGCCACTCCTCTTGGTCCTCCTTGTATGCAGTGATATCTCTAGTAATTAATGGCGAGATATTATCAATTGAACAGTCAATATTTAAACTGGCCTGAGTAGCGGAGTTCGATGCCGCTCTTCGGTGGGGTCCCTTTCTCCTTGCTTTACTTGGGCATCTGTGCGTAGTCGATGGTGGCGGCGTCTCCGATTGGCAGTCCGTCGAAATTCTGGATTTGTGAGGACTTGCCTGAGTTCTATGTGGCTGCCCAACATGGGATTTTTGTGGTGGCTCCGATGTCTCTTTTCCACCTAGGCGTGGTGGGTTTCTTGGCATCAGAAGCTGCCCTTTCCTCGTCGACGACTACTGCTGGCTATAGAGACGATGTTCTTTCCGGAATCCTTGGGCTTGGTCTCCTTCATTATGTTGGCGAGAGAATATAGGCACTGTCTGTCTATTTGTCCTTCGCCTCCCCTATTTATTCGCCTTTCTGATGTTGTTAATTTGCATTTTTTCGTCCTGGGCGAATGGGAGGTCGACAGCTCTTCTCTCGAACCTTCGGCGGCGCCTAAAAAACTGTGAAGGAGGAAAGAGGTTTTTAGCGCGAATACCCGCCCAATTCTTTGCTATCCCCGCTCGCTGTCGCTTGACTTTAGCGGACTTAGTCGTCTGATCATCTCTCTTGGTTGCAGCCTCTCGTGATCGAGAGAAATGATCTTACACCATCCTCCCCCTTATCCCACAACAAACTAATTTATATGTTTTGTTTGTGGATTCTTCTTACGGAATTTTTGGTTTATGGCCTTTTCCTTGGCATACTCGTCCCTTCTGTCCTTTGACAATCTTTTCCGTTGCTTGATTTTGTCTTTTTGTGAACGAGTTTCCGCCTTTTCCGTACTATGGTTTTTCCGCAAATACTTCTTTGCGTAGAAAATCCTTGTTTTATACCTTCGGTTATTAGGTCCATATTCATTTTCTGATCTTTTCTTTTAATAGCTCTATCATCTTCTTTACCTTTGGGCTTTCTTTTTCTTACTTCTAATCTTACTATTCTGGTTTGAAGCTGCTCTAATAAGTCTAGGGTATCCTTCATTTTTCTCTGTTGAGCGTCGATGATATCCATTATTTGATTTATACAGCTGTTCTCCTCCTTTATATCCCGTTCTAGGTCGTTCAACTCCCGATACCAGCTTCAAGACTTGTCCTCTATTTTCTGACAATTGTAACCGCCTAATCCTTCTTCTTCTTCCTGGCTATTTTCCTGCTCTTTCGACCCTTCATGAACTTATTTTTGGATACAACTTTAACTGTATTATTATTTTTAACCGGTGCCTTCCTCGTCCTAAGCTTCTCATTTTGTTCCTCTCGTAACATTAGTCCAATTCGCGGCTCATTCCCCAAATAACTTTTTATAATGCCTCTTTCTAGATTCTCTGCCTCTATCTCTACCGCCTTTTCATTTTTTGCCATGTACTGATGAGTAATTTTTCTGTTTACAAGGGATTTCTCAATGCTGTAATTTCACGGACCCATAGCTCTTTGCAATCTTCCGACATTTTCAATCGCTTCAATATTTCGATTTCTTGTCTACTGACTTTTATCATTTCTAGCGTTTCTGTAGACCGCTGCGTTCTTCTCAGTTGCTTGACCGCAAAACTGCCTTCTTTACTCAGCCTTACAGGAAGTGACCTTACTACTTCTCCTAACGTGTCTCAAAGTGTCTTCTGGTGGAATATTCCCCAAGCGTGAGCTACTGATAGAGCCACAGATTGCTGATATAAGCTTCTTAGACCGCTACCTTTCAACGTATTTTTTAGTTCGTTTATCTCCTCTTCTAATTCCGATTCTATGACCTCCTAATTATTCTGCTCTTTTAATAGTATAATATTTAACTCTAAGTCATTAGCGATCTTCTCTTCCAACTCGTCATTTTCCCGGACCTCGACTAGAGGTTCCCAGCTACTCCTTTGATCCTTGTTTACAATCTCTTTAAGCTGTGCTTCTCCTTTCCTCTTTTGCTTAAGCTTTCTTTTTTTAAGATTCTCCTTCTTTTTGGAAGACTCTAAATCTACCGCCGCTAGATTTACTTGAAGATTATTTTCATTTTTTGCCTCCCTGTCATCTCGAACATCCGCTGATGTTGCCCGAACAATTATCTTAGTCTGTGCAAATAAATCTTCTACACTGTCTTCCTCTGCTATATTAATTAAACGTAATCGTATATGGAATGGAAGTGTCGCTAAGAAATAATCGTAGATTAAGCTGGTGTGTCTTATTTCGAACTTATCCATTAAATTTTGAAATTTGTCTATGTGTTTGACCATTGACCCTTTCTTGTAGGGCATACCTTGAACATGGAAGCCCACTCTCCTTGAATTATATGGTTGCCTCGGTTCTGTCTCTACTATTTCATTTTAAGCACAACAGTTTTTAAATATTCTTCAAAGCACGTCCCGTGCGTAATCTTTCAATTTACCTTATTAACTAAGCTTCTTATTTTCCGACCTCCACTGTTAACTTTTCCAATTAACGTCTTGCTTAATTAGTCTTTTTCTCTTGATTTACTCCCTTTGCTTCTTATTCTAATACTAGCAAAGGTACCCGGCGTTGCCCGGGATAATTCCACTTGGATGT
>JAHWFO010061779.1:0-16732 GCA_023313115.1 Rhysida immarginata | reverse complement strand
TGCGAATAACACTATTCCGGTGGCTCAACGTAGCCAAGGTCTTGTGGAGGGCTCAAAGACGGCCACCATCAACATCTCCCATCGGCTTATTTTCACGCCGATGGTGCAGCTCTCCACACCGTCCTGCTAGGCACTTCCATCGTAATAGTCAACATATACGTGCCACCAAAATCACCACTTCAACCATCCATTCAGCGTATCGAACAAATAATCTCGCAAGAAAAGTTTGTCATATTGGCCGGTGCTTTTAATGCCAAAGACACTGCTTGGGGTGGCGACACTGAGGATATGAGGGGCCAGGAGCTGAAGGCCTTCCTCATAGAGCATGAGCTCGATGTTGCCAACGATCCGCACTCGCCCCCTACTTTTCTATCGCCTAATGGTTGCAGCTGGATAGACGTCACTGCTCAGCGGGATCTGGTCATCTGCAACTGGCGGGTTGCTGAAACAGAAACTGAGTGACCACCAGATCATTATATTCCAGTGTTCTTTGCCGGCCAATATCCCAATCGAAGTTAAGGGATGGAACTTCAAAAAGGCAAACTCGCTCCTTTTTCACAGATATCTTTCTTCCTCCGTCAGTCACCTGCCCAGCCCAAGCAGCTGCTTCGATAGCACTTCCTTCGAGGAGCTCGTATCCATCTTCCAATCGAATTGTGTAGAGGCGTGCATGGCATCAATGCCCCGCAGAGATCAGCGATGTAAGTTTCTGCGCTCCTGGTGGAGTGACGCCCTGACCTCGCTCAGGCGGAGGGTGAAAGCTGCCAGGAGATCATCCCAGGCCACCAACGACCCGCTTCTCAGAGCCACCAAAACAGACAACTACAGGGCTCTGCGCCGGGAATATAAAGCAGCCTTTCGACGAGCCAAGCTCGAAGACTGGCGAGGCTTCTGCAGGGATGCCTCGGAGGCGGATCCATATACCCTGCCCATGAAGCTGCTAACCTTTAAACAGCGACAAGCGCGATCTCTGGACACTGCGACCAGGGCAATACTTCGGGCCTGGCCGACACCACACAAGAGCTCCTCAGTCAACACTTCCCTGGCCCAAACAGCTCCGCTGATAATTACGCTGCCATCACAACATCTGTCCGTGCTGGAACCACTCCTTTCCCTCCATTATCCTATTCCGAGATAATGGAGGTGATCAAATCTTTCAGCCCGCATAAGGCTCCTGGACCAGACCTTATACCTGTGGCGGCCGTCTCTCATATTTTTCAAGCTTGTATAAACTTCCTCCAGCAACTTTTAAACCAAGCACTCGCTTTATCTTGTTTTCCATCCTGCTGGAAAGCAGGCGTGGTGTGCTGGATTCCCAAGCAGAACGACGCCACAGGACCCATCTGCCTTATGCCAGCACTCTGCAGATTGCTGGACAAGATCATTGTCGGCGAATGGTCTACGAACTGGAGACCAACAATGATCTCAGCGACCTCCAATACGGGTTCCGACCAGGTCGAAGCACAATCCAGGCGATGCAGAACGTTCTGGATGCCGTGGGAGAGATCAGAAGAGCAAAGCATTATGCTTTGATTCTCTCCCTGGACATACGGAACGCCTTCAACACACGCCAGTATGTGCAGGAGGATTCGCTCAACTCACTGTTAGCATTACCTGACGGAAATCACCATTGATTTCCTGAGGAATCGAACAGTGACGAGCAATGGCATTGTTCATGTCATGGCCAGGGGTTGCCCACAGGGCTCCTCTCTTGGTCTGATTTTGTGGAACATCTTGATGGAGGGATGGTTCCATGAGATTAGCGGAGCTGATTTGGGACAGGGCAGATGCCAGGCCTTTGCGGACGACCAGCAGATGATACTGTCTGCCCCCACAGTTCATCGGCTGCAAGAGCTGCTTCTATGTACTACCATATAAAGCCTTGCGAGAGAGACCTACTTCAGTAATGACTGGGGAACAAACAGTACAATGTACAGATTCCCTCAAAATCTGGGCTTCATCATGGATTCTTAGGTGATGTGGCCATCCAGCTACCCTATCTCTGCAAGAGCGTGGCGGTCATCGGCACCAGGCTACTAAAATTTGCGGGGAAATACTGGGGTCTCTTTGTCAGGGCACGCAAGGCCCTGGTTAACACCATCATTAACCCCATGCTTCTACACGGAGATGAAATATGGGGCCATAGGGCGAACAAAACACACCCTAGGCGGCGTCTCCAGACCGCACAGCAACCTTTCCTCTTGTCATTAGCGAGAGCTTATCGCACGGTATGCACTGAGACCCTGTAGGTCATCAATGGCTGCATACCCCTCAATCTCTTGGCACTCCTCCGCCACCGATTCCAGGAACACCGTACCGGAGGTTTTCTGGAATTCGAAGCACCAGCCGGACTCTCTTACCAACCACGAAGCGTTGAGGTGCTGTGTGATGGCAACAGCAGCTCTGGCAGCGACATCAAAACATACACAGATGGCTCAAAGATTGGCGGTAAAATAGGCAGAGCCTTTGTCGTTTTGGAGGGCTTCACCGTGACCCACCAACAGACATTCAGGGAAACGCTGTCGTGGCTTAACCAATTGAGAGTCACGCCAGAGAAGTCGGTCACGGTGTTGTCAGACTATGTCAGCTCTCATAGCAATTTCGAGCAACAAGAGCTCCTCCGAGCAGACCATCGCTACCAGAGCTGCACTACTGCAGGTAATCGACTCACGTAGGATCACCCTACGTTGGGTCAATTCTCATGCAGGCGTTCCTGGCGACTAAAGGGTGGTTTACATGGACGCATGAACGCATGCGTTGCTGCGATTCAGCGCTGTCCGATTAGCCGTGTGCGTCTGTGCGGTGAAACGCTGCGTCTACAAAATGGAGGCTCTGGTTTACATGCACCGGATGCTTTCGTGCGATTCGTCACAGCGCATGCGTCTTGGAGTAGTCGTCGACGTCGACTTGGAACATGGCGACTTACGGAGTAGGCACGTGTGTAATGATTGCAGTACTTTTTTGCTCTATTACAAAAACCATCGGAATGAATCCGGAGAGCAAAGCTCTTGACCCAATATAGCTCTCGCGTGTATTGTCAGTCAGATCATCCCACATTTAAACCGTTGTTTGAGCCCCAGTGTACTGCCCTTTATTCAAACAAACCCAAATCTCCCAGGAGTATTGGGATTAGATTGGGGGAATTGCAAGGAAATTTGACATACAGTTGTCCAAAAATGTTTAACTTACGCCTTTCTCCCTTGCGACCATGGATTATCCCTCAACCAGCAATAAAACTAAACTTATTAAAGGGGAAAAAATCAGAATATGTTCTAGAAGAAGTGAGTGTTGCCTTTCGCGAGCTCAAGACAAGGTATCATAGTTATACGAAAATCTACACAGATGGTTCCAAATCCGACGGTGGTGTTGGATGCGCATATATTTTAGAAAATAAAATTTATTCGTATCGCTTGCCCGACTTGTATTCCGTATTCTCCTCTGAACTGGTCGCAATTGATATGGCTTTAGAAAATGCCATGACAATCTCAAATAAAAACATCATTGTTTATAGCGACTCGCAGAGTGCCTTGGAAGCAATCGAACAGTTGTCTCCTACCAACCCGTTCATTCAGAACATACAAAGAAAACTTTTTTTTCTCTCTCAGAGAGAAATGGAGGTAATCTTTTGCTGGGTGCCCAGTCACATGGGCATTCGAGGAAACGAAGTTGTCGATCGGGCTGCCAGAGAAGCAATATCAAAGGAAAAAATCATGGATCTCCCGCTCCTCCCAGAGCATATGAAGCCAGTGATCAATAGGAAACTTTTGGGTGCATGGCAGGAGAGATGGAATACAGTTGGTGTTAACAAACTTTACGAAGTGAAACCCACCGTCGGACATTGGGCATCTAGTTGTAGTTCTTTCCGAAGAGAAGAGGTCGTGATGGCCAGAGTGAGAATCGGACATTCACGACTTACTCACGTACACTTATTGAATAAAGGAAATACACCAAACTGCTCTTGTGGAGAAAGACTAACAATTAGACACATAATCTTCAGTTGTCCTAACTATACATCAGTACGAGGTTCATTGGGGCTCAAAGGAGATTATCGTCATATGCTGGGAGACGATCAAATGCAAATTAGAAAAATATTAAAATTTTTGAAAGTCATAAAGTTGTATACACATATCTAAATATCCGTATGTAATTAATGATATATAGTTGAATTTTTATTGTAAAGTTTTTATTGTATTTTATTATATTTATACCTTATTAAAGTTGGTCTACACGTCTTATTGACTTTGTAGACATCTTTTATATCTTTAAATGAAATTTAATTTTTGTCCCTTTCACATTTGTATATAGTTGTATTTTAAAGTTGTTTCTTTATATATTATATTTTTACACTGCTATTAGTTGTATATGTCTTGTTGATTTTTATTTTGTCTACTACTATAAATGTTTTGTACATTTTTGTACATATTTACTTTTAATAAGAATATTAAATAGGAATATTATAATATCACAGAGTATCTTAAATAAGTTTTGAAAAACATTTTGTTAGGGTGCAAATGACCGCTGCAGTTGAAGCACCCATAAACTAAACTTCCATTCCATTCCATCGGAATGAATCCAACGAACGAAGACGAAGAAATGTTCGATGTCAGCCTGATGTATACAATGTTAGGCGCTATGTTCTTCTATTCGGCCATTAAATTTCAAAAACGACGACGACGTTCCTGCTGGGTCCGACCGTATCTTCGAGATCGTGAAGCTACTGGACAGCTCGCACTCAATGTAAGTAGCACGACTTATCCTTTTTTTAAGAATAAAATTTTTGGAATAGCTTATGCCTTATTATAACTATTATATAAAATAAGAATTGCTTGTACATGTACTAGTAGCGCTCTGGCAGGGATAGGGTGAGGGATTTGTATGATTCGACGAAAAATTACAGGCAGCTCAAATTCACTACGGCATAAACTAGTATTTAAAAACTTTAAAATATGATAAACATTATTTGAAGTAAAACGTGCAGATACTGGATGTCTGAATTTTTTACATTTTATGGTTGAAATGTATAATATTTTAATATGAGAAATATTATTAAGAACAAATATTATTTATTGAAATTGGGATAAACATCTTATGTATGGAGTATAATAAAGACTCTCAGTATATTCTTGAATTATGTTACATAGTAATAAAAGTATTAAAGGCTTATTTAAATGTTTTGACATGGAAAAATAGAATAACTGGCGTAATAAAATGACAAAATAAAATTGCAATAATTTAATATAATATAAATAAAATATAACTAAATAATGTGGTTAAGATTTGTCAGTTGCTATATTTTTCAAATTTACTCTGGTATTGTGTCCATCTTTAATTAATGCTTTTTGGTTTTTCAATTATAGATATCCAGAATGTTGAATAACGATCCACAGATGTTTAAAGAAACGTATCGCATGGATCATGCAACTTTTGATCAATTATTGGAATTAGTTGGGAGCAGTTTACAACGATCCAACTTGATTCGTGATGCGCTCTCTCCCACATTGCGCTTGCTAATAACCATAGGTGAGTAACTAACTAAGAATCAAAAATATATTTAAGTATGAATATACAAGTTTATTACAAATCCAATTTTCTTCTATTCAGTTACCTTGCATCTGGCACATCACAAAAACGCCTAGCCCAGGTATATAAAATTGGGCGTGCAACCATGTGCCTTGTGGTTCGAGACACTACACAAGTCTTGTATAGAGTTCTGCAGCCAATTTATTTGAAGGCGAATGTGCAATTTATTAGAGTTCATTTTATTCATTTCAATTAAAACTTCAGCTTTCATGTTTAACTACAGCGGGGGAAATGCTATTTTTTTTTGTTGACTTTACAGAAACCGACACGAGGAATGCGGTTGGAGATTGCAAAAGATTTTTTTGAACTTTGGAATTTTCCCAATTGTGTGGGTGCTTTGGATGGGAAGCATATTGCAATCAAATGCCCATCAAACTCTGGAAGCTTATATTATAATTTTAAAGGTTTATTTAAGTTAATGGAATTGTTATGGATTAGAATTATCAAGTTTGTATTGCGTTACAAAGGCATTCTTTTTATATTCCTAGGATTCTTCAGTATAGTTTTGCTTGGAACTTGTGATGCAAATTATAATTTTACCACCATAAGTGTTGGATCCTTTGGATCACAAAGTGATGGTGGTATCTTTAGAAGATCGGCCTTAGGCACTAAAGTATGTACTCAAAAGCTATTGCATTTAGTAAACTTGTTTATGATTCGAAATGTAAAAATTAACCATCTTGTGAGATAAAGCCTCTCCTGTAATTGAAAGCTAATTAATTCAATTTCAGCTTTTACATGGCCAACTGGATTTGCCTGAACCAATCAGTTTCTCCCCTTCTTTGCCTGCACTTCCATATACATTTGTTGCTGATGATGCCTTCCCACTAATGCCCAACCTCATGAAACCTTTCCCTGGACTGAATTTGACTGAGAAAAAAAGAATTTATAACTACAGGTAGATATGATTTTTGTTTGTATTGTTTTCTTTTGTTAATCTTGCATTAGTTGATCACCTGTATTACATAAAATTGTAATGCTCCATTTATTGTACTTTGTTCAATGAATAGGCTGAGCCGATGCAGACGTATCATTGAAAACACGTTTGGCATTTTTGTTGCACGATGGCAGCTCTTCCAAAATGCCATAAACATGAAGCCGGAACATGTTGAAGACGCAGTTAAAGCGGCCTGTGTGTTGCATAATTTTCTTCGGTGTAGAGGCCCCTCTCAGTCACAGAGGTAAGAATTAATAAAAAGGTGAATAAACCAAACTGTGCATAACATTCACTTTTTGAAAACTTGCATGTTTAGGTTTTTTTTCATTGATTACATTGCAGGACTTACTGTCCTGCTGGATTTATTGACCACGAGGACCGTCATGGCACCGTTCATAGCGGGACATGGAGAACTGTGACGGATGGTTTAATCAGTGTTCATCATCAGGGCCCCAGGAATAATTCTAATGAAGCAGGAAATATCCGGCAGCAATTCGCCGATTACTTCTCCTCTCCGATAGGACAGTTGCCTTGGCAAACCCAACTTTAGACAAAAAAAATATGACAGGGAGTATTTTAAAAATGGTCATGTGCTGCTTAATGTAGTCCTGTGTTATGATTGCGTATATTCAGTGGCAGTCACATAAAATTCTCAACACTTGTTGTTTTGCTCATTCAGAAAGCATGTCTCTTAATGTGTGGCCATGACATTAAAAGGCAGCAAGTTTAACAAGCCAGAATAGAAAAATTCCAGTTTGCAATGTATTGTAACAGAGCATTGCCTGTACCATCCACTTTTTATATGGGTGTTTGCTTTTTCATGCTAACCTAACCTAACACATTCCATATGTTGAGTAGTGCATGACTAGTCATACAGCATATTTTTTGCTTGTAGCCATTAATCATTCAGTATAATAGCATATATAAGAATATGAGAACAGAAAATTTTTATTACAAAAAATTGCTCCCAGTACATTTTTTTGCTTCCAGTATTAACCCTATCATAGCCTTATCCTTAGTTTTTTTGTTACAATTGCTATCCCAGGATTTCTATTTGTTCTACTTGTTAAATTTGTTTTCTTGCATTTTTATTTTTTTTGTTTATTTATTTATTTAATTTAATTTAATTTTTTTTTTTCATTATTTTCTTATGTCTTTTTCATTAACCCTATTTTGGGCTTCAGCCTGTTGGGGGCAACACAGGGTGTCGTCTCCCTCTGGATAATTCGAAAGGGCTTTCCCTATTATTATTATTATTTATTGGTTTGTTTTATTTGTTCTCTTTGGGGAAGGGAGCTGTTGCTCATTATAATATTAATTCATTGTATCTTTTTAACTGAAAGAGAAATGATTTTACTAAAATTATATAAATTATTTCTTGTTTCCTTATTAACCTCATTGGAAGGAGTGGGGCATAGTGCACAGCCATGGATCCCTTGCTGCTCATTATTATCACATATCATCAATTAGCATTTCTTCTGTCTTAATTTCTTAACTTATGTAACTAGTTTTTTTTATTAATTCTTATTTTTTTTTTTAATCTTGCAGGGAGTGCAGCCATGGATTTCTTTAAGGATTTGAACTATATTGTATTGATGTAGTTAAAGATAAATTATGTAATTTTTAAATAATATGTATTAATGCTTGTTTATTGTACAATTATATTGTTAATTAATAAATCTTATTCTGTTCCTGTATATTTTTGTATTTTATTTTGAACATTTATATATATGTTATATATATTTTATTTTGACACCGAAAGTCATGAACATTTGGCAATAAGGTTGCACGAAACTGTAAATCCAGCCATCTGCGTGACTTTCGGTGAAAATCATGAAAGTCGAATACTATAATAAGCAAAACACTTGATTTGAGACTTCACAAAAAGATATAACGTTTTAAAATTTTGTGACGTCGCTTTCTGCCATGCCTTAACTATCCACAATATATCCCTATGTGTATTGCAAGGAAAGTACATGTAGAGGGAAAAAAAACCAATTAATATACTTTTTATTATAATATATATTTATTTTTAAATTATTTACAAAAAATAAATAAATTATGCCATGGAGTAAAGATAACAGGAAACCACTGATCCACATAAAACTTTTAATCGGACGTATGCACATTTCGGCAGCCACGCTAACAGACATACACAGAACACAAGGTCTGTTCTGATCAAAATCCTTGTGTACGCTGAAGAAGGCAGCGTGGCTGCCGAAATGCACATACGCCTGATTAAAAGTTTTATGTGGATCAGTGGTTTCCTGTTATCTTTATTGAAGTTTGTCCACAGTGTTCCGCTCCAGTTCTCTTATGCCATGGACTTTAATCTTAATGTGCCTGAAATAAAAAAAATTGGAATTAAGAGTCTAGTATTTAAAAACTCTTGATGTGTAAACATGATAAGGTAACTTTATCACCTGCGTTTCTGATTGAACATTTGCAAGCAAGCTCAACACTTGAATTTGGAAAATTGTTGCCTGATGAGGTGTCATGCCTTGCATCCCTAGCCCAACCTGCAAAAGGAATCCCTGGTATGGGTTTTCCACAAATTCCCTTACAATGGGATCTCCTGTAGGTGGGTAGGCCATGCGCTGTTGGATTAGGCCGGACACCTCTCTGAATGTTGATGCCATTACGGCTAAATCTCCACCACCACGATTTCTTTTCTACAAAACAATAGTTAAAAAATTATTTGACCTTATTATGTAGGTTTATTATGAAGATTAAACATTAATTGCAATGTTTCAGCAAAGAAATTAGTTGCCCATCAATTTACCTGGCCTCTTGGAGTATGAACTGCATCTACTGAAGATGCAGCTGAAGTTGGCAGCTCTGGAATCTAAATAATACAATATTTATATAATATCTGATCATTAATGAGCCCGAATGTTAAACTGATTTATTGTACAAATGGAAAACTAGAATTGACTCACCTGAAAATCGGGTTCAATCTTTGACGGATCATCCAGATCAGTGATTGAATCAGAATTTCTATATATATTTGGCTCAGAATTTCTACATGTATCTGGCTCCTCCTGGATCGAGGCTGAGCCATTTGGGCTGCCTTGTGATAATCATTCAAGTATATTTACAGGGGAAATCATCATCTAAGTTACCTGATGATCTGAAAATATTGCACAATACAAATTATATTATCGAATATATTAACTGCAAATTTTTGGATGGAAAATATAGTACTCTGTATGACTTACGGACGATAATTATTTAATCCCGCACAAAAGGACATTTGCCTCATATACGGCCAGTCTTCTCTTAAAACTTCTTGGCTCGATGAACCACTTTTTGTGCTTTGTGCTTCTCTCAGTTTTTTTCTGTGAGTGTCTCTGAGAGACCGCCATCTCTTCTGACAACTTATCACTTTAATATATAGTAAGAGTCATTAAATTAAAAAAAAAAAAAAGATACAAGTGCAAACAAACGAACGTTAAAAAGCCGGCGTCGAGCTTATTACTTGAACCCGACGACAGCCAATATTTTTAATAATTATTATTGTTTACGGAATTCCTGCGAAAAATATAAGGACGAGCGAATTATAAATAAAGTGAATAACAATAACAGAGAAGATGAAAGTAAAAACAAAGACTAATTCAACAAACCGTCAACTTGTAACTCGTTGGCCACCTCCTCCCTCGCTGTTTTAACTTTTATCCTGTTTTTATGATCTCTATTTTGGAGATCATACAACACAGGCCTCTCCTGAATTTTTTCAATTAGCATCATACTGAATTTCATGCTATCTTGCCTCGTCATTTTTGATTTTTGCAAATGTCAAGTGGAGTGGCTAGAAGGGGGAGGCACAAGGAAAATGTGGAAAGCATATGGAAAGAAAGCACACGTGTCAACATTTCATCACGCATGCGCGAGAAAGATCACGTGGTCTGAATCGCAGCAACGCAGCGGTAAAAAGTTTGATGGGCTCGAACTTCATGCGACGTGCGATTCGACGCAGTATCGCAGTATCGCATGCGTTCGTGCGTCTATGTAAACCACCCTTAACTAGCGGACGCGACCTCAAGGAAGGCGGCATCGATTTACCCGGCGGGCCTGATTCATCGAATTAAGTCGCCGGTCAGCCATCTGAAGAGCTCCCTGTACAGGGAGGCTTTTATCACATGGCAGAGGGAATATAATCGACCAATATAATCAGCGACCAATATTGCGACCAATATAATCAGCTACCCAATGTTGCGACCAATATAATCAGCTTACACACCCGGTTACGGCCCCTTTTTCGAATATTTAAAGTGATTTAAGCTCATTACAAGCTCTTCTCCTTGTCTGTGTGGAACTGGAACCCATTCCCCGAGCCTCCTACTCGACGACTGCAGGCTGCCTGCAGTTCTTGGTACTCGTAGAAAGCTACACGCAGCGCTTCAACGACTCGCCTACACGCAGCCATTCTTACACGCAACTTACATGAACACAGCAATAGTCAAAGATTTTGAAAAGTTTTCCATAACGGCAATCGCAGCCACAACCTTTGACTTGCCATGAAAAGAGTCTTGATTTAGCAGTTTTAACCAGCCCTAAGTCGTGAATTTCAGACCTTGAGAAACTGTTTTCGTCGTGGCTTCTTTCTGCCGTTAGGTACTCGAGACTCGGTCCCCAACTCAACAAGACCATACCACGTTGAAAACACCAGTTCTCGTCCGATCACTGATGTTTAGCAGAGAGTGACTAGCATCTCTGAAGTGGGGCAAAGATTGTAATTGCCCAAAACAGCAGCAACGAGAAAACATGTAAAAACATGTTAAGCAGATTAACAGGGACGATAATACAAAACGGGTATGGCCGTGGATACAGCAAGAATCTAAGGGTTACTAACTCTTAAATCTCGAAGAAAATTAGGGAATAACCCGATGCCGAAAGTCGCATTATACTAAATATGGGAACACGAAGCCACCAGTACAACTAATTAATAAAAAGGATGCACATGCCAAATAAATCAAAACCTACAATCTCACAATCAACCAAATCTACCCCCACCTTGAACAAAAGGACGTGTTTTAATTTCCTTTAACTTTCTTCTTCTCTTCTCTTTTCTCCAAAGCGTTTATCAATATTAAGTGTAAAAACATTGCCATCTTTATCCACATACAATCTGCATAAAAACAGCAAAAAAAAATTTGTATACAAAGTACAAAACGCCTTCCACTCCACGCATAGTTAAATTAAATACTAACAAGGAACCACCAAAGCAGAACCAGAAAACATTGTTCCTTGTTACAGGTACTACAACAATCTAACAGTAAAAAAAACCAAAAAAAAACAAAAAAAACTAACAACCATATCTACCTCTCACCCACTAAAAGGTTAATAAACACTTAGACTGTTTAAAAGGTTCTACGTAGGCAAATCAGTAGGGAAACAATAAATAAAATCTCTCCGAAATCTGCTCGGTATAGTTATCACAGGATAACGCTTCCCAAACACTGATTTAGAAAGACGGTCATAATCTACTCTCAGATAGAAAGCCATTAAAAGATGTAGTCGCATCCAAAGTCTGGAAGGCGTCCACCGACTTTGACGCTGTCTATCTAAACGCGCAATGCTTAAAAGAAATTTGACAATATTTGCCACAAAACAAAAGACATATTCTTATTTTCTGTTAACAGGTTAGGGATGGAAAAATGGAATAGAATGAAAATCCGGTAAGATATCACAATCAAAGAATTTCTTAACTCCCTTCCACATGTATCTTACATGTCCTCTTGCTCAATCCAAGTGCTCAAACGTCTCTTCCGCTCCGCACTCTGAACAATTAGGGGACGGCCGAAAATGCCATAAACACAAAAGTTTATTTGTGTAAACTGCCCCATGCGCCAACTTCCATGAGATATCTTCAATGGCGGCCCCTGGGCTTACCAAAGAAATCTTTCTCCAAATATCAGACCAAGGAAAAGACGAAAATTGATGTGAGACATAAGGAGACGTAGATAAAACGCCAAGGTTACACAATTCGGAAAACCTCGGCGCCATTATACCAGAAGATTTAACGTAAAGCCATCCAAACTTGATGACTTCGGCCTCCATTAACAAAAACTCTGGCATTTCAAGTCTGTGGGCATAGAGGTTACTTGCCAATTCCGGATATAGCTCTCGAAATGCATATCCAAAATAATATACTACATAAGAACACCACACAGGTCTTATTGTTCTCTGAAGGCTCCTGTAAAACAAACGAATGAATGAAGCCTTTACAATTGCTGCAGGGCACGGGACTTCCACCCCACCATCACTGAACGGTCCATAAAGAACGGAACGAGCAACTGGCTCATTCATATGGCCAAAACCCCATAAATAATCAAAAAATAACTTAGTCAAAGCTCTCACAAAAAAGGCCGAGGGGAGAAAAACAGAAGAAGTGAAACTTAACAAAGGAACAATATGGACCGAGAGTATACGCGCCTTGACCCGAAGAGAAAAGGTAGAAAAACGAAATTTCTTTAGGGAGCGCTCGACTTTCTCTATTACAGCCGACCAGGCAAGTTCTTGCACTGAGAGCATAAAGGATATCGGGTAGCCAGTGACCATAATATGCTGAGATGACCAAGATATTGGAAACAATTTAAGTTCATTAGCTGACCATTCTCCCAAAAAATGCCTTTGGACTTATTGAGGTTTTAATACACTTCCCGAATCAGCAGCAAATTTCCGGAAAATCGCATAAGAAGATTCAAGCGCAGACCTTCACATAATGCAAGTACTAGGTCATCAGCATACGCACACAATCTAATTTCAACAGGATCATTTGGGATGTGATACCTACAAAGGGAGCCCGATGCCATTACCATTCGAACCACCGATTCAATATACAAAATATACACAAGGGGTGACGCTGGACAACCTTGACGGACTCCCCGTCTAAGCAGGACCGGATCAGAAAGATAACCATTAACTAATATCTGAGTCGCAGCACCATCATACGCAGATTGTAACCAAGAAAAAACAAGTGATGGAAACCCCAGCTTACCAAGAATTAACCAAAGCAAGCTTCTGTGAACAGAATCAAAAGCTTTGCGCTGATATAGGCCTAAGAAGGCAATCCGAGTCTGATTGGCAACGGACTCAAGTGCAATATGCTTCAAGATAAGAATATTATCCTGCACTAATCGTCCTGGTACACCACAGGTCTGCTCTCTTCCCACGCATCGCGAAAGAAAACCTTGCATACGATTAGCCATCACCGATATCAGAAGCTTGCAATCGCAATTGATCAGGGCAATAGGTCGTAAATCATCAAAGGACCGCACGTCTACTTTCTTACGAAGCAGAACCGTGATGCCAGCAGAAAATGCTGCAGGAAGTGATGACCGCGCTAAACAATCATTCAACACTTCAACCAATACCGGTGCGATTATATCCCAGAATGAACGATAGAACTCATAAGGGAGTCCGTCAGGGCCTGGAGTCCTACCGTTTTTCAAGCGACGTAATGCTGACGCCAAAAGCTCCAAAGTTAATGGAAAAAACCAGTGAAGATACAGAATCTGCATCTACAACCGGAAAATTTGACGTCCAAAAGTCCAATGATGAAGAATTTCCCTCAAACCGGTCAGGGTGAAATTCTTCAAAAAGATTCGCAAAAATCTGCCGAGCGCGTCGCACCAGCTTCGAAGGGTCAAGATCGATATCTGCAGCAGAGAACAGACCACTAAAGGCAGAAGAATCTTCACCTGTAGATCGCTGAAAAACAAAGGATGACGGAAGTTGGACCTCGTGAACCATATTGGTAATTTTAGAATGGTGAAAATACATAGCAGCTTGCCGAAGATGTATGACTACAAGCTGCTTCTTTACCTGGTTGATATACGGAACGAAAACAGATCTAGGAGAAGAATTATACAGCTCAACCAGTGCATGTTCTAAACATCGAATCGTCCGTCTCCTTGATGCAGCTAGCTTAAAGGACCATCGTCGTAACCAACTGCGAAACCGACGCTTACATTCCAGCCACCAATTGATATCACGCGGTGTCTGAAATAAAAAACGCTCCCACACCCTCAGGAAATCAGCTTTCACTGTAGAGATTTTAAACAGAAGTGTTGGCTTTCCACCAGCAACGGCCGTTTTGAAAGCCAGAACCAATTGTCATCGTACAACCAATCGAATCATGGTCTGAAAAGCCTGAACGGCTGACTTTAATGGATTGAAATTGCGCAATGAGCTGGCGCTGACACAAAAACATGTCGATCCTGCTACTGGCTCTACTAGAGTGATATGTAAAGCCAGGATCCTGAGGCATCATTTCGCGCCAAACATCAATTAAGCTATGCACTTGAAAGAAATTGCGCAAGTAGGGATCGCCCCGACCAGCCCGCGTCATCCCTTCATCTAAAGAAATATTAAAGTCACCAGCCAACAATAAAAGTCTGGCGGTAGTCATGTGAAGCCCCAAATGCTCAAAAAAATTCTCTCTTCTCACTGTAATGACATGGAGCGTATACACACACTAACCAAAAGGAGGATCCCCTCCACGTTACATCGATCCACACAATACGTCCTTCAGCATCCACGAAGGAGTTGTCGACACAAATGGCAGAATTTAAAACTAAAATAGCAACTGCACGACATATCGAGGCATATGGACTACTGAAAAGACGAGACGCAGGAAAGAAACGGAGAAAAGTACTGAGAGCAGAGACGTTATTAATATGGAGTTCCTGCAAGAACACCACGTCACCGGAATGTTGTCGCAAAAAAGAGGCAACAATTTTTTGCCTCCGTACCGACAAAAGGGAATTGGCGTTGATGGAGATAAACGACATTGTGGAAGGGAAATGAGAGCGATTACTAAATCTACATCAACTTCAAAGACACCAACAAATCATGCAACTGCACCACCTTATCAAATGGTAGAAGCGAAAAGTCCCAAAAACGGACTTGATCGACCGATACTTCATTTCACTGCATCATTTGTTCTAGCGATCCACAACGAAGCTTGACCCAATCATCATGGAATAAGATGACTTGGGAAGACGAAGGAGGATGAGAAATGGAGCTCGGCTGAGATGAACTACGACGCTCAGTAAATCTTCCTTCTTTATTTCTCTCTCCCTTGAACCTACCACGCCGAGGCCCCAAAGGAGGTTGCAAATCTTTATTACCACCACACTAGATGATAGGCCAGATGGCTCCGCAGGACGATCCGAATTGCCCGATGTCGACGGCTGCCCTGCATCCGGCTGCTGTACAGATTCCTCCTGTGGAACCGTAGACAAATGGGCCAGCACCAATTGTTCTTCAACCTGTAAACCTTGGGAAGAGACATCCAACACGGAAATAACTTCATCCACCACTAAAGGGGGACTTTCCTCTAAACCGGATGTTAGAGAGGATGAGGCTTCCATGGGTCTAGTTTTTTTAACGACATGGTGAGAGCTATTATCACTAGACTCTGCGCCAGACATCTCTTTTCCAATAGGCCGCTTCGCTGAAATCTCTTCCACAATCATAGACTCATCCATCGCAGGGGCAGCTTCCACTGCGCTCCGTTCAGATAGATTTTCGGACGAAGACGTATCTATGGTCAAGTTATCCAAGACATCTACATGTGGCACACTGCCATTACCTTTGACCGCCTTGGAGAAAGGAAGATCAGAAACAATATGCTGCCGACCTGGACACTCCTCCTCACCATGACCAAAACGAGAACACCGAGGACATCTTACTACGGTACACGTGGCTATCAGATGGTCTGATCCACCACAACGGAAACACCTTCGTACCATATTGGGGTAAAAGATATCCTCTGTACCCCCATACATGAATGTAGTCTGGTATTGTGCCTGTTACCTGCACCTTAAATCGATGCACGTCCGTTTTCACCTTGGACATTGCCTATGTATAACCACTTCAGAAAATAACACCTTCCCAAACTTACCCATTTGAGTATTAATTAAATCAATGGGAGTTCCCAATAACAGACCTTTAACAGTAATGTATACAATCCTTCCAAAAAAAGGCTCCACACGAACACTTACATCTAAACACTTGAAACTCTGACGCTCTAAAAGCATATCAGCAAATTCAGCTGATCGCAATAGCACCGAAAATTGGTTCGGCTTAACCATCGAATGTAGTCTGGTATTGTGCCTGTTACACACAGTAAACAGAGCGCTTACGGCCTCAAAAGCGCGTCGCCCCTCCGTGGGCACTACCTTGACGTGGTGGAGGGGCTTGAGTGCC